>JAUMTR010000027.1:16825074-16837846 GCA_032270685.1 Microctenopoma stevenorrisi | reverse complement strand
CTCCTCTACTCTCCCGTATTTTGCACATAGTGGCTGCACAGCATCTAAAAACTATATTCAGTTGGTTAGCACACCATGTTAGAAGGAAAAAACGACACTGCGCTATGGTTTGATTTGTTTAATGAATTCTCTTTGACAAAAAGGATTGCGAGCCAACATTTTCTGGCAAGATTGGGTTTCGTTATTAAACTTAAAACTCCCCTTTTGACTTCAACAAAAAAAATGCAATTAGGCCAGCATTAAAACAAAGCTAAAAACAAACTTTATAGCCGTATTTTGGTAATAAACCCAGACAATCCATATTCAAATTTCAATGATAAGCAGGTCTTTGAGACATTAACTAGCAGCAACATAATCCAAGAGCATGGACTCTCACAGTGCAGCTACCAATCTCCGGCACCATTACAACAGAATTAAGCCTTTGTAGCAAAAAAAAAAAAAAAACTAAAACACTTCTCTTCACTGAGCCAATTACCCCTAGTTGATGAGTGGGTGAACGCAGTATTTGCCATAGTTTGTTCAGCTGGATCATATATTATATGATTTATTTTTCTTAATTGTCAACTGTGTGTTCTTGCAATATAATTATGACACTTCCTATCACATGTGGAGAAACATACGAGCTGGGGTTAGCAAAGCAAGTAGTTTCCCATTTCATTTACACCTTTGCAGTTGCCAGGCAGTATGCATCTATGAAATGGGAAGATAAGCGGTTTCAAAAAGCAGAACCACAACGCTGAAAAAATTAAATTTAAAAAAAAAAGAAGTTACTTTACACTGTGGATTCTCCACTACTGAGACAAATACACAGACACAATGTAGGTATAGCTGCTTTCAAGGCTGAAGTTGAGATGGACCAATAAATGTCAGTGCAGAGGGCAAATTAAATTAGATTTAAAAGAAATCCCCCCCTAGAAAAAGATCTTAGCCATTAAGAAGGGCACACTGCCACTCAAAAGTTCTTTTAAACATCTGGTTAAATTTCAAAACAATGAGAAATCCATTCTAAAAACCTTGCAATTAAAATATGTTTATAGATAACGGATATGGCCTTGTTCTTCACCTGTCACTCGACAGTAGCAGGCATACTGGCACCAGCCCATCTGTGTCTGAACTGAAGCAGTATTAGCAAACACTTGGTCTTACCTGACTGAGAACAATTTTAATTATTAACAGGCATTTCCATTTTCCAATTTCACACTGAATCTGCAATGACATTGTTTGAAACGTTGGGAATTTAAAACTTAACTGGCAGTGTTGGTAAACAAGAACATGAAGTGCACGAATAATGGCTTGTCTTGATAAAATGAAAGCTTTAAAAACTCCTCTGAAGAGGAGAGCTTTAGGGGAGGGAAAGAAACAAACAAACAAAAAACCCGCACATAAAAAGGCCCTATTTGGCTTCAAGTCAAGGCGTCCTGGCTTTGGCTTTTAACGGGCTTTGGCCAGTCCCATTCAGATTAATGGTTTCAGGTTTCTGGACTTTGGGTTGCTCGTCTGCTTGGACAAGCGCAGAACCTTGCGGTTTGTGTAGCCACAGCTGCTGCTTATTCCACTGGGCTCTTCCTGTGACCAGAGTGACCCACATTTCGACAGGCTAAACTACCTGAAACAAATCAGAATGCAATTGTCAAAATCTGTTCGAAGACGGCACCAGCAACTTTGCACATATCAATCTGGCTAAATAACAGAAGGGAACAGACTGCCTCCTGCTTCTTCTTTATTTGCAAAAAATTATTTCAGGTACAGCCACTCAAAGAATATGCTTGTAAGACCATATAGAAAACTGATAAAAAAAATGAGGAGCACAAGAGTACACTTTAGCCAAGACATCAGGAAGTAGGGACTTTGTCCAGAGAAAGACATATCAACTTGAGTCTGCTTTGAACATGTCTGGCTCACATTCTCTCTCCTCACCAGCCCTAAAACAAGACGGTTGACCCAAAATCCAAGAATAATTGTTCTGTAAAAACTATACAGCACTTTACATAATTTCTGAACTTATTTTTTGTTTTTTTATATGATCATCATAAGGTATGCTAAATAAAAATTAGAGGAAAGTTTCGTTTAGGTGATGAGTCAGGTGGGATTTTTTAAAATTATTCCTACATTCCACAAAGTAATTTAAAAACAACCTATCCTAATTATGTTAATTTATCGATGGAATAAATCTGACATTTTCATTGTGACAACTGAAGAACAAAGCATAGTAAATTTATATACCTGCTTGTGGACTTAATATCACATTTTCTTGCCTCCTCCTTTTCTTCTCTTCTTGTAAAGGTGAAGCCTGGACAAAGATAAACAGGAACACTGTTGAGCATTTCCCCAGTATCAGTATAAAAACTAATACAAATATTTTCTATTGACCATCATAAAACTGGTACCGGTTTCTCCTTTTCTCTCAAATTCCTCAAATGAGCTGAAGAAGAAGAAAAGCTTTCCATCTTCACATTTCCTGCCAAGTGACAAAAGATTTACAAATAAGCAATAGGCAACTATACATAGTGACTTGGTTGCATGAGGATAATACACAATAGCTCCTTGTGTATATAAAAGGAAGGAAAGTAGAGCAACAGTTTAAAATGTCAAGTGTTAAATCAAAGGTGTTTTGGAAGGTAAACAAAAATGTAATGTGAACCTGCTGGGCCTTTGTACAACTGACAGTCCTTCTTGATGTGGGCACTTGATCCACACAGGAAGCAGCAGCGCGTCTCCAGTGCATCTCTTTTCCTCCAGTGCTCGCTCTTGTGTCTGACCTGATCCTTAGCATCCTCTGCTGTATCCAAGTTATCTCGCAAGTGCTCAGGCCTCTTTTCCAAGTCCCTTCTCTGCTTGGACCTGGGCCAAAATTGTCCACATTATAATACCAACACATTTATCTCTAAAAAAATAACCAATTCTTACATGGATTATGATTACACCTACTTCTTACGCATGGGGCAGTCTTTCATGAAGTGGCCAATCTTGCCACAAATGCGGCAGCAGCGATCATTGGGAGCCACTTCACCCTCAGTGAGAACTTCAGGATCAAAGAAATACTCCTGGAACAAATCACAGTGTTAGTGCATATAATGATTATATCACCAAAATGTCCAAAAGTGTTTTTTAGACAGCAGTTACCAACCATGTGAGTGGGGTACACAGGAGGAAAGACTTTGACCGGTGTGCCAAACAGTGTTCTGCCATTGATGAAGGCCTTCATGATGAAGTTAGTCACTGTTTAAACAGAAAAAAAAGAACAGAATTCAGAATAATAATGATCAAAAGGACAAACGAAATGAGGAAAAACAAACAAAGTCTTACTTTTCCTGGACAGTCCTGCACCCAGGTTATGATTCAGATCAAACGGATCTGTAATACCAGAAGAGAAAAATACAATTTAGCTCTGAAAAGTGTTTCCAAGCAGGCATTTGCAGTTTCATCATTGACAGTGATTATGACAGTTGACAGCTTATGTTGTTCGACAGCTAATGTAATTTTCTTCTTATAACACAGGCCTGGTCAGTGTAGTGCAAAATCACCTTCAATGACAATGTATTTAGACGTCCACTGCTTGTTGAAGGTGGTAAGGCGGGCATGCTGTCGAATACAAACGACATGCTCTCTGAAATCAAATTCCTCCGTGTAAAAGCGGAGCAGGCCGAGCCACAGTTCCCCCACCGTCTCAGTGTTTTTCCCATACTGTGGCCAACGACTGGGCTGCAGGTAGCAGTGGACAAGAAACGTGTTTTTAAGATGGGCGGTGACATGCATGTTCAACACAATGTAACATATCGCACACAAATGAGCAAAAAACAAATGCTCACTAGTGTTTTTAGATCATCAAAGAAGTACACATTCCAGCCATCAACCAGTATTTCTGGTTTCTTCTTTCCATCGTGAATCTGCAACACAAAACCAAAAATGTAGAGAACATTACAATATCACACGTGGTCATATTAGTGCAGACTTTAAGCCAGAGCCAAGCAAAGAGATACATAAGTTTACCTCTTGCAGCACAGGGATAACAGGTGGGCTTCTCTGCTGGAGATAAAACAGCACCATAAGTGTGTAAGCATAGGAGGACAGGCTGCCACGTGAAGCATCGCCAATATCACACATCTGCAATGGGACAAAGAAAATGTGGGGGTTACACAGGACAAAATAATAAATAAAAACTTGAATATGAAGAGTTAATGCATTTCAAAGAGGCGTTGGCTGCAAATGTTCGAAACATAATCACCTTGGCGAAAACCTTCATGACATAGCAGAGGATCTTCACTCTCCTGTCTATGGCAGCGTATGAAGCAAGCAGGTGTGTGTTGTGTAGAGCCTGAAAAAAAATGTTTGTCTTCAAGCATATAGCAATTTCTTCAAAAGTGAAATCTGGGATTTCTAACCCTAACCCTACCAGTGTGTTATAAAGGCTTATGTCTCCCTCCAGGCCGGTCCGGACATGGTAGAACTTCACAATGGGCACTTTTGCAGTAGTAATGGGCAAGATGTTTTTCAGACCTGGTGACAGGAAACAGATGTGAATATAAGTTTTAAGGGATACACCAACAATTTCAGTTTGAACAATTCAATTTCTTGCGTCACTTTACCAGGAATTATGGTACATTGTGGCACATTATTTGACCCATGGACTATCAAAAAAATACTGAAAGCCACACTGTCCATATTAACCCTTTAAAAACAATCCTGTCTGTTTCGGACATCGGCAATTCTGCTCTTTCAGAGAATATTCTGGTCATTGTGTAATATAAAGTATGTGTTCACAGCAGCGCTATGAAAACAAAAGTAAGCTGCTCACCTTCACACACTTATTGCGCTCACGTGTGTTATAGTTCAGACTTCACATTGAACCTTCAGAATTTTGTATACATGCACATTTTGTCTACTTTATTCAGTAATAATGTGTAAAATTTCAATTCTGTTTTTTGTTGCTGTCTGTTATTACACCCGGTTATGACAGCATACAGTGCACCAAAGAACTATCAGATGCTGAAAGAAGTAGTACTACTGAAAAGCAGATTTTATACTTATCATACTCATACTTAATATTTCAGGAAGTCTGTTGAAATTCTAGGTTTCAAAGTGTTAAAAAAACAAATCAAAGATCCAGTTGAGGGAAAGCCTAATGAAGCATTATGACATACCTGGGTGTTTCTTTAGCAATCTCGCCAAACTTTCAATGATATTAATGCAATGACCATCCTGTGGAAACAAGCAGTTCATGACTCAAAAACAAAGAATGATCCTAAACACAAATACACCATAGCGCCACAGCAGACAAATACTTGCAAAAATATTGGACTGCTAAATGAGCAGAGGCATGAGATGATATCTTACATCTATGGTGTCCTGCCCGTCCAACACCATGCAGATGTCCAGGTCACTTTGTCGGAAACCAAAGCCATTTTTGGATGATCCAAATAGCTGTAGAAGAGCTCCTGCACAAAAGATGATTTGTTACCGTTACTTTTTACTCTACTTTCATGCTGGTTTATGTTTGAAAAATATAAAGAAGATGAAGGTGTACTTCACCGGCAAACTGTCGTCTGACAAAGGTCTCCAGGTCTTTGAGGATGTACTCTCGTAAACCCACTTCCAATTCATCAGGGGCAAAGTCAGCTAAAGAGTAAATAGGCCAATGATCAGTGTAAGGCAGACAACAAAATAATTTAATCATATTTATTTCACTCCCAGCTATGTGTTATGACCCACAGAAGAATAGAAACAATATTTAAGACTTTTTTAAAAACCTGACACCAGTACCAGAAGACTTCACTGTTACTGACAAGCAGGTGGCGTCCATCAAGCTCAAACGAGCAATTAATGACAACACTGAAGACAACAAAATATACTTGTACTCACTGTAGCACTGCTCACAGACTTTGTCGAGCACAATGAGAAACTCTGGAGTTATTGGGGGCAAAGGATCCAGCTGCACTTTTTTGAAGTCTTCGGGGCAGTCTTTCTTCAGATGTCCATCACGCTTGCACAGGCTGCACACGACCATGTGTGACTAGGAGACATTGGAAAGAGATTAACTGAAATGGTGCACACAGCCTATTTGTTTAGTTAAGTCACCTACAGGACAGTTTATCACTAAATCATTTTTTTTATTTAATTACTTTTTTGTTGGTGCATACGGAAACAGAAGGGGTTCAACTTACCTTTCCTCTGGTGAAAGCTTGTCTGGTGAACTCATAAGATAGTCTACTCTGTATCTGGTTGGTATTTTCTGTGTCCTCATCTTTCGTCACGTCCTCTAATAACGAAGGTGACACATGAACAGTCACTAGCTCCACCTCCTCCTCATCAACTGAACCAGGTGTGTCCAAATCAGGACCCTCCTCATCAGACAAAAGCTCCTCCCCCGAGATCTCATCCAGTGGGAAAATCTCCTCATCCTCTGTGGTGAAGCTGTCCAGGTGGTGTCTGTTTTGAGTGTCCACATCAATATCTGCCTCCTCGTCCTCATCATCCTCAGAGAGACTGCTTTTGCCCATGTCAACTTTTTCCTTCTCTCTTTCTTCATCTGAATCACTGTATTCTTCAACCTCCTCCTCTTCCTCAATAATACAATCAGAGTCCTCAGGACCATTTTCCACAACTTTAGCTTGACTTGCATGTTTTGACGCAATGCTGAGCTTACTGAAACCTTTATTCAAAGCCTTAGCGTTTGCCCCTTTCAAAGATCCTTGCAGCAACTCCTTTTTGCGATTAGCAGCTAGCGTGTTCACTGGCAGTGCAAAGTACTTGTATGTGGTTTTGAGACAGTGGACAATGTACTCGTATATTTGCTGGCTGTTCACCGTGCGGGCCACATTTCTTTTCACAGCAAATGGGTCTGAGAATAGATATTAAAGACATTAGCTAGAGTCCCGTCACTTGCTAAATCAAACAGAAGTATCCGTATTTTTTACAGTGCCCAAAAGCAAAAGCTCTTTAATTCATACTGCAAATGAGAAATCTTCTGACCTTCCACAGCAATGCGTTTCTTTGGCCAGTCTTTGATCTCTCTGGAGAGGACAACGCTGGTCCGCACACTGATTACATTGTCAGCCATGTTAAATTCCAGGGAGTAGAAACGAAGCATTTCAACCCAGAGAAGACCAACTTCGACAGGTGGGTGAGGTTTCAGAAACACCAGTGGGACCTGTAAGAAAACACAGCAGACGACAGATGGTTTACTCTCAGGTATTAATCAGGAAAGTGGAAAAGACGATGACGTATGCTTTAATTCCTCTAGTAGAAATTAACCTGGGCAGGATTTTCTCTACGATAAACCACCTAAGGTATCAGAGGACTCAAAGCCTCGAAAAGATCGGGTGGGAAAAAGAGAAAAATCACCATCATTAACAATACAACACCAACAAAGTCATTCATGAAGAAAAATACCTTTCCCTTTACACAGGAGCTATCTGCTGGCTGTGTTGATTCCTTGGAAGAAGGGGTGTAAACCCAGTGTAAATATCCGTCCTCTTCACGTGTTAGATTGAATTCTGACAGCCTGCTGAGTGAAAACACCTTAATCTAAAGAGATTAAGATTAAGAAATTAATTCATTTGGAACAAAACAATAACCAAAATATAATGAATTAATGTGGTGCATTGTATTTCAGATCCAAGACCACAAACCTCCTGGTTAAGGTAAGTAGGCAATAAAGGCTCTTTGCGTTGTTGTAAGAAGTAGATAACCATGAGGGCAAAGACATATGGAGGCAGCCCCCCTTCCTCTGCACGGTCAATCTCACAGATCTGAATCAAAAGCATAAATAGCACATTAAAACACAATGCGACGTTTACCTAGGAAAATAGACAATGGAGCCTTTTCAAGAGCTGTCTGGCTCATGTGAGAACTGGGTTATTGTCTCAACTAGAAGCATACCTGGGCCCAGCGTCGGAGGCCCAAAACTAGTGGGAGGAGGAGGTGTTCTCGACTGGCTAGTGCAGAAAGGTAAGACGTGGTTTGGAATGCATTTTCGTTGCTTGCACTCACTTTGCAGATCAGGCCACTGTTGAGGGAAATAGGTTTCAGTTTCTTTTTCATCTAAGAAATTTCACTTTGTTGGTTCAGTAATTACCAACCTGACCCATGCCAACGTTTTTAATTAGTCTAAATCAAAGGGTTTGAAATTATTTGTGCAAATTAGTCAGGTTTGTTAATCAAATAGTACAGTAACTTTAAAAAAAATGTAAGATAGTCACCTCTTTTTCTCTTTGCAAATGACCACAGGCAACCTGGCATGAAAATCAGCTTCCAGATCAATGAAGAGAGCTGAGGATCAAAAAAAGACACAAATTTCAAATTTCTATAACAGTCAGGCTTCCGTCTTTCCTGTTGTGGAACATAGAAAAGAGGTGACTCACGGCTCACAGAAAGGCTCTCCTTGACCAACAACAAGACATCTGGCTGATGCATCTGTGAATACATCCCATTTCAAAGCCTTTATACAACATAAATATGGTGTTTTCTACAAAAGCACAAATTCTTTGTGAAACCTAGAATTTAATAATATTATGAAATATTAATTTATTTTAATGCGGTACTTACTCACCGACATTTAATAAGGGCATCACAGAGTTATTCCCTAATTTGCTTCATCAATAAGAAGTGTGTTTATTTTAGAGTGAGGTGTGGTGGGTTTCTCTGGTCTAACATCATTTTTAAAGCATTTTAATAAAACAGAATGCACACTATCAAACTCACACTGGGCTACTCACATGAGGTGGATACTGAATGTCAATGTTCACATCAGAATCCTTAAATCCAAACTTAGTGCAAGATGATCCATATAGCCTGAGACGGATCTCTATGAGAGATGAGCAAGAGAGGGAGGAAATAATGTTATTAAGGCTAAATGTAAACTTAACCTTATTTCTACAATTAAATTTCACCATCAGAATAAATTTAGGTCATAAAAATTTACCCGGCAGGACGGACAGAAGGAGGTCTTGCATTATGGAGACTACACACTGTCTTCTCTCAACGTCCTGGTCATTCATCCCATGTTCTTGGACAACAGCCTCCAGTGCAGCACTCACTGCACTGATCTGCTCCGGGCCTGGAGGCAGAATCTCGGTCAACATCACCTGTTCTTGCATCTCCTACAAACACGATTAAAAGAGCGGTTAATTTTGATGTCCAAGAACTACTACTACACAATGACAAAATTCCACCATCTATATATGTCTCATATTCATCTACAGATGTTAGCTGTAATCAATTATCAGGTCATATGTGTAATAAAACCATTTCTCACCCGAGCCCTTTTCTTGTGCCGTTTGTCTCTGATATGCCTATAAGCGTCAGAAACAGATTCCAGGAGAACATCACAGAGAAAGCAGGTGTAAAGTGCTCCAGGGTTGCTGTGAGACTTCTGAACAAATTTGAAAAAAGAGAAAAGTAGACATTCAGCAATGATTGTTAGTTACCTAAAGCTGATATTCAATTTTAATAATGCATGAACTGAAATTAAAATGAAAGCCTGACCCTAAAGCTTAGTAAGGGGTGGACACTGTTTAATCTTCACAATAGTTCACTATATGTGATCACTATATGTATGCTTTTCTGTACTGATGCTTTCTCAACATTCCTTAAACTATATACCCAATATTAAATAAATAATGTTTATAGAATTACTTTATAGAAAACTAAAAAATATATTTGACCTGAACTGAATGTCTCGAATAGAGAAACTTAATTTAATAAAAATAATAAAATTAAGGATGCCATGTGATATTAACTCACTCCACATTTATTTGTGAGATGATGCATATCTCAAATATGAATTGATAAAGTTACGTAACCAGTGTAAAGAGAAGCCACTTGAGGCAGGGTGAGCCGGTAGCTATGGTTGGTGGCATATATGGTAGGAGAACTTGGATGCCTGGCAGCCAAGGGATGTTTTATATACACACATATAATGTTCATTTATATTACCTGTCAGTGTTAGGTAATGATATATGGCTGGTTGTAGGTACTGCAGCCAAAGCTAAACCCATTATCCGAAAAGCAAATGCCCACTGCTGCGAAAACACACATTCTGGAGTTGTAGGTATACTTCCCAAAGCCCATATAATACTAATGAAAGCAAATATAAATTAAACTGTACATTTGGGCCAACACACTGAAGGTACAGGGTGTACCTTCTTCAAGGGGTAGATCTCATCTCGATTAAGCCGCCTCTCTGCCTGCCGTAGGCTGCGTTGCTCTTGGGGTGAGAGTGTGTACTCTTCATTCACAAGGCCCCTGTTCTCTTCAGCTGCACTTTTCTTTTTGTTTCTATTTCTCCATCTTCGTCCTTTGGAATAGGAAATGCAATATTAATTTCTTAGAAAACAGTGCTATGGAGTAATTGATACGTGTCATGGATGACTCGGGGTTTGTTTGTTTTTTGAAAGTGGGTTGGGGTGATATCTAAAATTATTCTCACCTGGTTTGTAAGCACTGCCATCACTGGACTCCCTCCATCCTTGTTCCCTGTCCTCCTTTGGACCCTCTTCCTTGGTACTCCTTCTCCAGTGTTGCTGGGGGCGCTCTCTCCAGCCATCTTCTCGACTTCCACCACTGTTCTCAGGCACCGAGGACCACCGGAGGTCATCTTTCTGTGAGGGGCTGCTGCCAGTTCTGTATTCACCAGGCGAGTAACTGAGGGGTCCCAGGGCTCCCTTCTTGGGGCTGGCTTTGTAAGGTCCACCCTGGTTCCTTTTGCCTTGCTGGCCTCCCTCTGGTCTGAAGTTCTGTCCTCGACCCTGGTCCTGGATCCTCCAGCTTTCTGTCTTGTCTGCTCCTGATCCCCTCTCCCGGCCACCTTGCCTAGGCTGGTAAGGCCTTCCCAAGTTTTCCATGACTCACAAGATTCTAAATGACATGATAACAAGCTCAGTTAATATAGAAACAACCCATATCAATTAAAAAACCTTGACATAAACTGTAAGCCAACATCTGCCAAACTTTTCCTTGTTGGTCAACTTGAGTTGATGCCTGTAGTTGCCCTTGTGTTTGTTTTTCTTAGAAAATGATTGCACATTGCTCAGACTTTTACAACATATCATGTATTTCAGACCCCAGACAGCAGCAGAACTTGCAGCTGAAAATGTGTCATCAACAACACAATCATCTGCATTGCCAAACCAAAACAAAGACGTAAATAAAGTAGCTGGCAATAATCACTTTAGCATCATGTAACTTCACTAAACTCGGGTTAACTGATAAGTAACGTTTATGGACTATAAACGTTGATAGCCAGAACCTGGAAATCTGAGTCAAAGTGAAAACTAACAACGATGCCCTATGTGTTCCTACAACTAAAAACGTTAGATTAAGTACAGCGATTGTTTATGCACAAAACCAAAGCTACGGTAACCAATGAGTCGGTTTACCTAGCTAGCTAAATATAATGCCAGCCAAACCTAACCTAGCCAGCTAATTTTAGCTTGCGATTGCATGGCGTTAGCGTAACATTAAGCTAGCTTACTGGCTTGTAAAGTCTGATATGCTTTTAACATCACCGGTACATCTTCCCCCTCCTTCGACTTAACAGCTTAGCACTATAGCTTTATCACGCATGTGATCAACAAACTATTAATAAAGCAGTGTTTGTCATCGTATTTAAAGTCAGATATCGCCAAAGGTTAGCTAAGGTTAGCCACTGATGTAGCCTGCTAGCTAGAGGACCCAACAGTTAGCTTAACTGCGTTACCCTGCTAGCATCAGCTAGCGCTAATGTCAAGTATTTAATCCTGCAGCTGCGTTGAAATCAACCAAGCAGCACAAATGTTAGCGTAAATTATTAACCATTAGATACCATTAACTCAATCAAAATACATTTTGTATGTATACATTGAGCATACTTGAAACCTTGTTCAGGTCTGACTTGGCATGATCGCTTCTCTTCCACTGGAGTTTGAGAGGTGACGTCTGGACTGTCTGTGTTGTAGTCGTCAGTGATAAAGATCCGCCCACTGCAAATAACAAAACACACCACTCGTGTGTTTATATCACGCTGTGATCAATTATTATTGCCTTAATGTGGAACGAATGTGTAGTAGATATACTGGTTGTGGCACCGATTTAGTACATAGCACTACGGTCTGAGAACACCACTTCAACACCACCAAGTCCAAGTTATCCCAGAGTATGGAATAAGCAGCTCGAGATTCAAGGATTCAAGGCACCTTGTTCCTTCACTTGTTTATTTGTGGCTGTTCTCGTGTGGTTTACACAAATAAAGGAAGCACAAAATACAAATACATAATAGAAAATATAAAAAGAATTGCTGAAATTTAGTAATACTGTACAGTAAAGGTTTGTGTCTACATGTCCCCTTTAAAATATCACAGCCAATTTAGTACATTTATGCTGTAAAATTTAAGACTTAGCAATACTTGTGTGATGTTTATTCGCGTCAATACACGGAATACTTCCGGTAGTTGGACAAAATAAATGCTAAATAATTATTAAATAATGCTGTTATTGTGAAATGCAAACGAGAATATTCCACTTCCGGTAAAATTCGACTATCTAATCTTGTCAGCAGTGCTTGTAACAAATTGTCCTCTATATACGATATACATTACATAAACATTATTTATATCATACAGAGAAGCACTAATGAAACAGATAAGGAGTTTAAAAACATATTAGGTACTGTACTAATGTGCAAATTAAATTTAAACCTAGAGAAGCGAAATGGCATCACTGAAACACAAGAAATGAGAGTGAAGTATATAGATAGATAGATAGATAGATAGATAGATAGATAGATAGATAGATAGAT
>JAUMTR010000027.1:16754432-16818795 GCA_032270685.1 Microctenopoma stevenorrisi | reverse complement strand
CCAGCGCTAGCTCCATGTAAGTCGCTTTGGATAAAAGCGTCTGCCAAGCAAAGTAAAGTAAAGTAAAGTAAAGTAAACTCCATTCTGGTGAAGCCACAATCCTTGTTTCTATCGTTCCTATTGACTTTGGAAAAAAAGACTAAGAAGAGTGCACGACCTCTGGGTTTCTAAACCATGCTACCAGGTATTTGAAAGTGTTCTTCTTTAGAATAATCTACTTGTCATTTCTTTCCCGAAATTAGAAACCTGAGGTTAAAAATAGGAGATAAAAAAATGAAGCTACCTTAGAAATGACCTTCTGAGCTTGTGGGTTTGCATGAAGCTGAGTGGTGCAATGCACTTGTTTACTTTACAGCAGTGGAGGCAGTAATGGGAATTTACAGTACTGGAGCTGTGTTTTCAATTAGATTGACATAATTGATTCTAACTGTTAAATTCTGAGTTTAAAGCTCCACAGGAGCAACAAGACAACTTCATTCATAAAAGGATGTTTCTTGACCTCCGGAGGTCAAAACTAGTGTGAAGTATTAACGTTTTCTTTTTTATAATTGTTATTTACTTTTTTTTTGTCAGAAACATCACATAAGAAACATTAAATGTGTCAGAGATAGTCAAAAGGCTAATTTTTCATCTAGTATCCCTAGACTGAGTTTAAGGCCTTCAGTGTGATCTCTTTATCTTCATGATCACTCAGGGTACCTGGATTCATTGTAAGCATGTTTAATATTTTAAGATTTTTAAGAATATTTTGACAATAGGAGTTATTATGTTGAGTGAAATCTTAACTCAGACAATTCACATGTACAAAAGTAAAATGTAAGATAAGATAAGGTAAAATAAGATGAGAATCCTTTATTAGTCCCACACATGGGAAATTTCAGTTGTTGCGACAGGGAGTGGACAGTACCTGATGAGCAGCAAAAAGTTTAACAAAACCAACAGAATTAAAAATACATTTCAGTACAGTACACAGCATTACAGTACAGCAGCTTTGTGAAATTGTACTTTGGCATTTACACGCCAACATATCCATCTATCCATATCCGTCTTTGTGATATTTGCATGAATGATTATTCAAAGGTAAGTTGGCCTATTACCACCATACATTGATGGTACTGCACACAGAGGCCCGGTGGTCAGATGTCCCACAACAAGAAACAATTCTAGTTAAGTCAATCAAATCATTTCAAAACAAACCTATAAACCCAAATCAAGAGAATCAAAATAATCACTAGAGACACAAAATCAAGAAATGGAAACAAAACAAAAAGGCCACTTAGCAGGACTCCTCAAACTAACACGTCAGCTTAGCTCCACTCCGCCCTCAGACACTGGACCTACAACCTCAGTCGTTGGTCGTTGCCCTGCAGCGCTGCTAAGAGGGCGAAGCTTTGCTCAAGCTGCTCGTGACACATTTGGCCGGTTTAGCTGTACCGCCAAACTAAGGTGGACAATGCGGGAAAGGGGGACGGAAAATACAGTTTCTGGGTGACCAAAGCCAAACGTGCAGCGACGTGATGAGAGAGCTGCAAATCATAGGGGCAAATGTAGTGTACACAAAAACGACACATATGCATGTGCAGCACACACCTGGCGCACAGCTCGAGGTGTGAGCGCATATGGAAGTGGCAGGTGGCGAGAGCGTGCGCAGCTCGCGCCGTTCAGCCCACTTAGCGCCACAGCACCCCCACCCCCCCCCTCCCGGAGAACACGCGCTCATTGTTCAGGGGAAAAGCTTTCAGATTCATTCTCTGAAAATGTATTTGATTGTTTTCAGTGCAATAGTCTATTTCCAGGGAAAAAGTAATATTACTACTACTAATACTAATAATAACCTAGTTAATTTGAGTAAAATAAAATAAAATAACCAATACATGAAAAGTATTGACTAAATTTGATTTTAGGTCTGTTGTATTCTGTGTAATAGGCATGTTTCATATTTTAATATTTATTATCATCAACACCATCGTTATATTTGACTGTTAATGTCATAGTGTCAAATTGTCCACTGATGAGTAAATCGATCCAGTACAACCAGTATTTCAACACTATACTTCAAACCGCCTGCATTTGACAGGTGCTACATAAACTTCATTGTCTCGCGTGAATGCTTTTAGTATAATTTCATGAAGACAATCTTGATAACAGGGTTAGGTAGCTTATGTGACAAAGCAAAAGGAAAAGTCTTTTTAACTGTTTGTTTCCACTGGAAACCAGGACGCGGAGGGAATCCCTGAACAATACTACTCGCATCCAAAGGAACAAACCGAGCGAGGCGCCAATGGCAGCGCAGAGGACGGAACTTCCCGCTCCGCTGTCCGCCCACGGCGAGTATTAAAAGCGCAGGACGTCCAGGAGAGGGGACAACAGGTGCACCAGGCGAGGCAGAGGCAGTCTCCTCACACAGCCGGAGCAGGAGCGGGACACATCAGGGGCAACGGAAGAAGCGTCTGGAGCGCACAACTGGAGATTCACATGAACTGGTGAGCATTTATGAAAAGGATAAACGAATAACCAAGCAGGTAGATGCAGTAATATTTCCCTGCTATCATTTCTGGCCTGTTGCTGCTGCTACCAGGCAACCACTGCAAACTCTAAACACAGGGCTGTTGCTCCTTAATACTCACTTTATCCATCCAGCAAAAACAGATAAACTCATGTTAGTGGCACATAAAAACACCCATTCATAATGAATTATATCGTTCTAATTGAAATAAACCTCAACCTGCAGAAGAGTTTAATGTTTAATGGTAACCTTCACCGTGACTGAGTCTTTTATTTGATATTTCCAGGAGCAGGACTATATGAGAGAAATGATGAGAGACCCAGTAGAAAAGAGGAGACCCTTCAAGGTAAGGGAAAATATGAAAAACCCCAAACAGACCAAACTGACTTTGAGGTTGAGGTTCTCTACCCGAGCTGGTGGTGATGGCGTGGCAGTGTACCGCTGCTGGTTGTGCTACTATCTGATTAACAGCTGTCAGCTACACTCGTCGCTGCTGCAACCAACTGACCTCCAATAATCGCCTGCTGACACTGACACATACTCCACTTCATTCACCTGCAAAGAAAAAACAACCACAAACAGTAAAATGAAGCCGGGGAGAAATCTTTAAATTCTGCGTTTAACTCAACGATAAACATCAGTTCAACGCAGTCAAATCTTGTCATTTGCATCTACAGCAGGCCTTTGAACTGTGGCTGGTTGGGAGGCAGTGTAATGTTAGCTGATGTTTCATTCGCCAGCTCACACGGCTCTGCTGCCCTAACAGTTACACCCAACTGCATTTGTGTGACATATTCCAGCCTGAAGAGAGGCAAGCATCTGTGTTCCCTCTTCCTTCGTGTTCATTCTGAATTCCATTCCTTTGCATACTTGTTGTGGGTGGCTGGTAGGCAGTGTCTTGTTAGCTGGTTGCCTCTGTGCGTGCCAGCTTACCTGCTACTGCCCTCCAACTGTGCGCTGAAATCAGCTGCAGAGCTCCCGGAGGATGTCTAATTAATTAACTAATATAATCAATTCATAATGGTCACAACAGCTGGTTAGGTTTCAGAGCTCTGGTGAAAGAAATAATTTTTCTGTCCGTCCATTCTGCGGCGACCAGGGACATTGGAATAAATGTGTTGTGAAATATGCCAGATAACAAAACGAATTAGACAAAATACTGGCGGCAATACTTACACAGTGGAATCAGTTCATTCAGAAGCTGTGATTATTCCCTTAGACAGACGAACAAACCACCCTGAGTGCATTAGCCAAACAAGTATTTATGAAATACTTTTATTTTTGCTGGTCAGTCAAAATGTGTGCTTCGTGTTAAATCCCATTTTCAAGTTAATATTAGAAAGAAGAAAAGAAGAAACAAACAAAGCCAAATTGAACATTTGCTAAAAACTTCTGAGGCGAAACAATCCTTGAGCGGCAGGAGTGGTCGTTAAAAGAAATGTGCATCACAAATGTTCTGACTAACCACAGGATAGTTTCCATACAAACAGACCGTCCCTCACAAACACACACTGACAGGTGAGCCTCATGATTTCAGGCGCCTGCATCTCTCTGGAGCAAAACATCACCCAGCACGATGCCTGCAGCAGTTCATAGTCTCCCACTGTTTAATACCCGGCGGTCACAGCGGCGTGTCCAGCATCCATCAGTAATCGCCATCATAGCTCCACCCTTTTCTTCAAGATGATTTCCCGCACCAGCGCCGTGGCTTCTTGTCTAACACTCTCCATGGGCTCGTCTGTTCGCCAGTACCGGACCACCTTCCCCTCTGGATTCACCAGAAACTTCCAGAAGTTCCACTTTGGAGTTTTCTGCACAGAATCTGAAAAAAGGTATCAATGACACAGCTTACAATCGAAAGTGAGCTGGAGAGTCGGCTGCAGCTCTGCATGTTCATGAGGCAACTTACAACAACGAACAAGGACAATACTCGTCGAGCTAACATTTCTTTTCTGCTACTAAAACCTGGAGAACAGTGAATGTAATTTCATAATAATAAACTGTATGATGACATAACATATTATATTGATGGTTAGTAAATACCTAGTTAAATACCAGACAGATGAAGATGCTTCATCACACTAATGCAATAATCGATAACCAGATACAGGTAAAAAGTTGATGAAACATAGACTGAATTACCTTCAGGATTTTTTTCCCGATGAACAACTGATGATTATGTTTTCTAATCTGATTAGTTGTGTGACATTTATAACACCAAAGAAAGTGACCAGACTCCACGACATCTTTAGTGTGTGCGAGTCTAAAACTGTATGATATTCAGTTTACCAATAAAAACAACATGTCTGGAAGATTTTCTGATTGCAGTTGTTCCATAGACATAAAAATGAACCGTTACTAAACTTTACTGTGAGGTGTGTACTTTAGAATATACATAAATCACACATATAAAGGTTTTACAACCAGTTCCCTCGGGGGTTTGCAGATTTGAGGAACAACTATTTTCTACAAAACGTCACCAGACTGGGTTTCCTGACACTACATGTGCAGCAGGTGCATGAACACAGCACATCCAAAACGTGCAGTTAAAAGGATTTGGGTGAGGTGATGCGTTCAGGTCCAGTGTTCGTGTGGTTATTTCTGGTGCCACCCACCTGTGAGGAACTTGAAAGCAGGTTCGGCCTCTGAGCCCATTATTTTGACCTTGCTGAAAAAGGGAAAGGTGACGCTGTAGGCGGACTTGGCGAAAGCCTCGATGTCCCGGCTGAGCCCGGTCTCCGTGTCCCCGAACTGTCCGCAGGGGAAAGCCAGGACGTTGAAGTGCGAGGTGCCCAGCTCCCGGTGCAGCTCCTGCAGAGACCTGTAGTTCGCCTCCGTCTGCTCGCTGCGACTCGCCACGTTTACAACCAGAGACGCCTGGACGAGGGGAGACAGGGTAGTGACTGGAACGAGGGGCTTTTCTGAAACACTGCGCGCAGAAACTCGTCTACAGACAAACAACGCACCGTGTTCACCCCCCCACTAGTCTGCCCGGGTTCCTGTGATGATGTGGACTTACTTTTCCTCGGTACCTCTCCAGAGAAACCGTCCTCCCCTTCGCGTCTTTCACCTCGAAGGAATAGAAATCCTGGGGTTTCCCGGGCTTCAGCAGCTGCGTCTGCAGCAGGAGCAAACAGCCCACACCCACCGTCATGCTCAGCAGCACCGTCAACTTCTTCGCTGTGGGGTTGGAGGACTTGGCAGGATAGCCCCCTAAAGCCTCCATGTTGGAGGGGGAAGCACGAACCGAAGGTGGGGGCCGGGATCTTGACACAAGTCTTGGGGCGGACCAGACCGGATCGGTGCACATCTGCAAAGTTAAACAGGAAGCGGAGGGACGATTCTTTTCAAAATAAAACTAATTTATCTTTTTCTAGTCTTTTAAAAATACAAATCAGCACAATAATCGTAATATTATAAACATAACACAAAGAATTCAGTGTCACAACAACGAAGACTGAACATCAAGAAAAGCATTTATTATATCTGTCAGTCAGTGTCCATCTGTACAAGATTAATGTTGATCTTTAATCCCTGCTTTGACTAACTAGGCTTTATAGTAAGAAACTTCTCAGGAAAAGTTTAAACATTATTTATCACTATGTAAATGATCCGCATTGTGTTTTAATTTTTGTGATTTATTCATGTGAAAACGTTTCATTTGTGAGAACTCAGTTTAATAGTAGATTAATTGTTAGAATTTAACCGGAAGTCTTGCTCTTTACACTGATTACTTGACACGTGGAGTTTTGTGGCTTGAGGTTTGCATAGATTTAAAGTTTTCAGTATGTTTTCTTGAATCTTATTTTTTTGTCTCTAAAATAAGTTGGGTAAATCTGTTATTTCTGTTTTCTCAGAGACAGATTGATGCTCATCACGTGTCCTACAAACGCTTCAGGAGGCGGATCAGCCAGAGGGGGGGCAGAGAGGGTCCCGCAGCCAGTACTCCTTTACCCACCGGGTGGCAGTGTGAGCCAAGCTTTGAGTTTGACACAGTCTGTCAGAGACTGGAGCTGGATTCTCCACCGAGACACCCTGAACCAGCTCAGAAATCCCTGCAGGGGAACCTTCAGGGTACAGTTTGACATATCACATCACAGAGGAATGTGGATGGGGTGACCCCGTGTCACACACAAAACATTCACAGCTATGGCTTTACCCTGTCTTAGCTTTGAAGTTACTTAGTGACTAAAAATAGTTGAGAGGCAACAAAAGGAAATGTTTCTGTGATGGAGATTCTGTGCTGAAGACCTAAATGTCTTTAATCTAGCAGGTAATTTTAGTGTTTGTTGTCACTCCTGCACGGTCTTAAGACACAGAGTGAAGGTTGAGGTTTATGTGTCAGAACATCGTGCACCATGCAGCAAACATCAAATGTTGCTTTAACCACACTTAACAACTCTGTGGACAACACCCAAGCCAGACGTTCTGCATCACGGCTGATCAGACGATGTTGCAGAGTAAAACATTACACGTAACACAAGTATCTTAGCTATATGTCTTACATGAATGTAGATTTACATATTCAATAAGTGTAATCTCCTATAACAGTATCAACACTGTCCCTGTTTTGTTTTGCTGTTAAGAAACACAGATTTCTTAAGTGCAAGGGGTTACTAAACTTTATCTTCCTCATTAAATCTCTCTTTTGTCTACAGGGGCACAGAGGGTTTGTTACAGACCTGATCGAGGTCAACTTGACAAAGAAAATGCTCCAGAACAGGTTTGTCTAAGAAGCAAAGAAGCTCATATTACAGTAGTTATTATTGTCATGACAGTGATAAAGTTTGATTGAATGTTTTATCAAATTAAATAAATAATGTCATTGAATTCATGCAAATATATCAAAGTTTCTATCTCAAATAAATATTTGTAGGGATGGGTGTGGAGAGCTGCAGCTCAAGAACATGGCAGTGCTCAACAGTCAGGTACAGCCTTTTTACAATGCAAAGACATGCACAGCAAAGAAATGACTCATCTGTACGCTGAGTTACGCTGCATGATAAAATGTTTCAACAATCTGCAGAAATGTTGGTAATCAACAAAAACTACTGAAGGAGTGTGGACGGTTCTATGTTGTTCACTGATGCAACTGGACTGTGTGACAGATTGAAGTCTGATCGTAAGGACAGCCCTTGTCCAAATGACACACAAACACACACACGCGTTACCGTATTCCGACAAATCCACAGGTTTCAGCTTCCGCTGTAGCATAATAAACGTGTTGGGAAATGAGCTTAACTCTTTTCCGTGTGCACGTTAAAGTGTGGCTCCATTAGCCCCAGAATGCTTTCCCTTTAAACCGATGGAATGTGATCAAAACTGGGAACTGAACACCGAGGATTCTGTGGAGCACTTTGCCTCAGCTCTCTGACTTCCTCTGACTACTTTCTTATTTGAATCTTTTCCATTGCAGGTTCTGCTTTAAGAACACATCCTTTGCCCTTTGCTGTTCTGGACAAAGACACTGAGCAGGGGAAGTTGGCAATGAAGTTGGCAGCACCGTCACTGCTGAATGACTACTGTAAGAGAAACATTTTATTGTCATATCCAAACATCACCATGCAAACTATATGAGAACTTTCATTTTGATCAGGCACAATGCAGCAATCTTGTTGTTGTCTCTTCCATATCTTCCCTTTCAGACACTAATCTTCTTGACTGCAGTTGTAATGGTGTCATCGCGTTGGCTTTGGACTCTTCTGTTTACCTGTGGAATTCAGAAACCCGCACTCTGGTGGGACATTTGGACCCGAGTCCTCAACTGGGAAAACAGTCCATCTCATCTCTGTGCTGGAGCAGAGACGGCAGGGTGCTGTGCATTGGAACACGGAGAGGGGAGTTACAGGTAAGTACCTTTCAAGTCGAAGTAAAAGTGGAGCACATGGATGGTAGAAACTGATTCACACAGATCGTGGTAAGGGGGCATGTGTAAGAGAACGCCTAGTGAATCAGCAAGATGACGGTTTGTGGTGTCTTTGTCTCTTCAGTTGTGGGATGTTGAACAGAAGCGGAATATGACGTCCCTACTATCACATCTGTCTGTGGTCAGAGGGCTTTCCTGGAAACAGCAATTACTAACCAGGTACTGGCGTGAGGGTCTTTATTTCACCATATGTATTACACACAAAATAAACCATTTTAAAGAGGAAGTTTGGCAAAAACACCTGAGCTGGTTTGGGACAGTAGCTGATACTGAATGTAGAATAGGAACTAGTCGTAAAGCAGTAAATGAATACAAATGCAGTATTTTTGCTGGGAAATAACAGTGTCCACGATCGAACAGCGGCTCTGCTCTTGGACATATCCACCACCTGGACATTCGGGCTCCTGCACCACTGATAGGTGCTGCCATCCAGAAGGAGGGGATCTGCAGCCTTCAGTGGTCACCAGGAGACGACTGGTTGGCCAGCGGCTCCACAGACGGCCTCCTCCATATATGGGGTAGTGACATCGCAGGACTAACAAGGTCACAGCAGCCAATCCTCACCATGAAGCAGCCCAGCGCTGTTAAGGTCCGTTTACTTGTGTCTACTGTGCAGTCTACAGGCACACCAGCAGCTGAGCGAGGCTGCCGTCAACGCAATGACCTGTTGTGTGTATGGCTGTGTATTCATTGTGTTCAGGCAATGGGATGGTGTCCTTGGCAGAGAAAGACGATTGCCACGGGAGGGGGATGGAAAGATGGAGAGCTCAGAATCTGGGACACGCAAACTGGGACTTGTATGACCTCCGCCAACACAAACTCACAGGTGTTTAACACTCAACGCATTGCACAGTGGATTGGAGGCATTTTAAGTGTGTATACATCTGATTTCTAACTCCTCCAACTGCAGATCTGTTCTCTACGATGGGCTGAGAGGAAGAGATGTTTGGTCACAGGTCATGGCCTTCCTCATCACCAAGTCAGAAGGTGGGAGTTTCCCTCCCTTGGCCTGAGCTACCAGTTCACAGGTTAGAGGATCTGAAGATATATTAATCATCTAACACTTACACTCACAGCAGCATTATACGACTACATGTGCTGAGTATTTTGTGCTGACTCATAAATGTCCTAGGTTTTCACTAAAAATGAAACTATGAATTAAACTCATATTGAAAAACAACTCTCTCAAAAAACTACAAATTTTTTTGTCATATGTAACAATTTATGACGTACATGTGGCACCAAGCCCACCAATGCCAACGATGCACACTTATGATTGAAGACAAAGGTGTGTAAATGAGTGTAAATGTGAAAGAGTCATGTTGTTGTTTTTTCAGGTCACTCTCATCGAGTTCTGCATGTGGCATTAAACCCCGAAAGTACTGAGATTTTCTCTGCTGGAGCTGATCAGAGCTTTCACATCTGGGACATGAGTGGAGAATCATGTTGTCATCTGTGAGAAGTTTCTTTCCACATACATGTTACTTTCTTTCTTGGTAATGTCACGGTTTTGCACTCGCACATTTCCTGTTCCCCTCTCTTGACTAACCACACAGTCAGACTATTGTTCCACCAAGTCAAACCAAATTGTCATAATAGGACAATGCCGTGGCCTTTTCTGGATTTTAGCTTTTATTTGCACCATAAACTGACAACAACACAAGAGAACTGTATTAGGAAATGTATGCACAAGTGAGCATGAATCTTCTAAAATGATTGTTTTATTGCACATATTTATATTCTGCTTTTGACTTAATCTCCTGAGATGTGTAATTCAAATAATGTTTATACATTAAGGACAACAGCCTTATCGGCTCAGGGTTTATTGTGTGGCTCCTGCCATATCAGGCTGATTTGATATATTTGTTGATTGTGTCACTTTCCTCACAAAGCTGTTGATATTAGTGATGTGTCTTTCACGTTGCTGTGGAGGGATTTTGTCCGACTGATCTTTGCAGAATAGTTTTAGTTCAGCCACATCGGAGGGTTCTTGAGCATGAAGGCCGGCACCCTGGGAAGGTTCACCACGCTTCCTCCATTTGTAGATAATGTCTCTCATCGTGGTCTTGGAAATGGCTTTGTAACCTTTTCCGGTCAATCATGGACATGAATTTTAGCTGGAACATTTCTGCCTGTATACAAATGACACTACACAGACATTATTTCCGTTCAGCTTGATGAGTAATCCGAATCGCTGCTTTTGTTGTTAGGCCTGAGAAGAAAGCCACAAAACGAATGGAATAAGTACAAATGTTGTGAATTTTGTGTGACGTGTTTAGTGATTTATTAAAAAATACACCAAACACTTCAGTTCTGATTTATTATCATAAAGAAATAAATGTTTGAAAAAGAGGAAAAGGTCAACGACAGCATCTGACTTCTGCTGTCCCACGATGGGCCCACCACTAGGTCTCACACTGACGATGTGTGTGATCTTCATCACGTAAGAAAAGCCTTCACCACACAGCCTATATAATGGTTACGATTACTGGTAAGTGACAACTGTGGAAACAGTTTACATATTAATTTTCTTGTCGTGCTTGCGTCCATTTTGCTGACTCATACATTTGCGCATGCAGACCGCATCCTTTAACACATAAAGACTGAGTGTGCACCACGGTGGGTTTCAGTGCATTTCCCCCTCACATCAAAGAGAGAAACAAGAAGAAATGTTGTGCCCAACAGGTTTCACTGCTTTTATCTCCTACACTGTGCTCCTCATTGTCCAGTCATGTGAGTAATATGCAATGTTTCTATAACTTTTTTGTGATATCGTGCTCATTCATTCATGTAAATGTGCAGAATATAAGAACTGCTGCTGCTATCTTTCAGTATAACACTGCAGTTTGCAGACTGTATTGTGTTTTGTTTTTGTTTTTTTAAATACCTCAATATTTCTTGCCTCAGGTTATGGATCTGAGATCATTGGAGGCAAAGAAGTGAAGCCCCACTCAATGCCTTTCATGGCTCTGCTGGAGACCGACAAACCAGCCTGTGGAGGGATACTGATCAGTCCATCATGGGTGCTGACTGCTGCCCACTGTCACAATGAGAGGTAAGAACAAGACACATATGTATCAAGTTTTTTGCAAGATTGAATATGTTGGCAAAAATAAACCAAGTATATTCTCAATGTTTAATAATATGTTTAGTATCTACTTGTTCTTGCAACATATTTAGTTGATAGAGCCATATATTAGTCATCTACAAACCTCAGCCTGGGTGGTTCGATATCCTGCCACATTTAGGGAGAGAGACTATAAACCTGTACTAGCATCAACATGTAATATCTGGCAGCTGTCCAACAACAATTTCCCAATCAATACATTATGTCATTATTATTATTATGATCTTTTAAGATACATTAAGTATGAATATTTGCTGAGTATGTCTAGAAATGTATTTACAGATAGAAATTGGCATATAAATCTAGTATCTAGGAGACAGGATTCATAATGCATATTGCTAAGTTATTTATCCAGGGACAACATTAGTAAGTAACTTGTGTTTTGAGGTCAGTGTCACTTCAAGAAACCACCGGACAGACAGGGCTTTAGACAGGATGTGCTCTTGATTCTTATCATTTATATTTTTACTTTTGGCAGAATGTTTGCATTTGCACAACAGAAATGAGAAGGAAATGAAGTAAAGGAAATGACAAAATACAGTTATAATGCACATATAGTATAATGTCATCTCAGTTTGACTTCATATACTAAACAAAGATAAATAAGTTGGACCATTTTTGACTTTAAATTCCAATCCATTGAATATTCAAGATTGTTTGTCACGTTATATTATATATTATATTACAATTATACTATAATGTATGACACTGAACAAACTACTCTGTAAATAGTTCTGAGCCTCAGTAAAAACATTTCATGACATTATATTTATCCATCTTTAGTGTATGCGAACTGTCATTTACCACTGATGTGTTTTACCTCCTCCAGCATCAAGGTCTTGCTGGGGGTTCACTCCATAAAAGCAAAAGAAAACAATTCCAGGCAGGTTCGAAAGGTTAAGAAGCTGTTTCCTCATCCCAGGTTTGATGCAAAAAAAAAGATCAACGATCTCATGTTGCTGAAGGTAAGATATCATAAACCAGGAGTCAGTTACTGCTAAAGTGAATTTGCAGTGGAAAGTGGTTCAAGATTATTGAGAAATCAGCATTTGCTTCTTAGGTTTGTTTAGGCTATGCTAGCTGCAAATTTATAAAAAAAAACATATAAGAAAATGCTGAAAAAGAGGTTTTTCTTTGATGAATTTTTGTGATTGTTAGTACAGTCCAGATATACATTGAATACATCAGTAGTACATTTAATACATGTAAATACATTTACAAAAAAACAATATGCTACTTAGACTAAAGAAAGGCACAGTAGCCTTCAGATACAAAAAATAATAAAAGTACCGCACAAAAGCACAAATACATAATAATCAACAGTGGTGTTTGTTAACGTCAAACCTCTAAAACCTTCAGATACTTTGACAATGCTAAAATTCTTTATATGAAAATTATATTCATATGAATGTATAGATAGGATTCACATTTTAATGTTTAACGTCCATCAGTCTTTAACAAGTGATGTTCCTTTTTTTGGCAGCTCGACAAACTAGCGCAGAAAACCAAAACAGTGAGTTGGCTCACTTTGGGTAAAACTGTTAAAGATCCAAAAGCTGGCACCAAATGTGTGGTGGCTGGATGGGGAAAAACAGACAACGCTAAAAAAGAAATGTCAGACGTCCTGATGTCTGTCACTGTGACTGTAATCGACAGAAAGAAATGCAACTCTTCCAAATATTACAACCGCAAGCCTACCATCACCAGTGGGATGGTATGTGCGGGCTCGGACGGTAAAAACAGAGCGGATACCTGTGGGGTAAGACTGCTTTGAATTGACAGGCAGCCCACCTTCATATCACTATGAAAACTGCAGAGAAATAACTGTCAGGTGTCTTCTCTCTGCAGGGGGATTCAGGAGGCCCGCTGCTGTGCAGTGAAGCACTAGTTGGGGTCACTTCTTTTGGTGACGTAGAGTGCGGTGACCGTTATCATCCCGGAGTCTACGCGTTTCTCACAGCAAAACAACTGGACTGGATCAAACACACAATGAAATCTTAAATATATTAAAATGAGTACTCACTTATTACTCAGTAATCATTTCACCTGTTCTATCTTTGAAATTTTGATTCTAATGAGATTATTATTGTCATGACTGTTTCTACTGTATTAAAATGGGTCAAATTTATTTCTCCTATATATCTAATCAGATGAGCTTTAATCATTATTTACCTAGACAGAGCTAAACAATTGTGTCAAGAGATTGTGATTCATAATATAAAAGAAACTCTCTCTTTCTTTCTTCTTAGCTTTGTTTTGATATTTGTATAAATGTGTTGCAAAATGAATTCTCTTGGCTCCTCACTGTCTCTCATTCGTTAAAATATATCTATCTATCTATAAAGTGAGATCAGTGTTCATATTAAAAAACATTTTCTATTCCCTTCACTTATACATGTCTGCAGTATTATAAACAAATAGTCTATAAACGTTCACTGTTATGTAGATGACAGCCAGCTATATTTATCTATAAAATCAGGAGAAACAAATCAATTAGTCAGGACTCAAGCTTCTTTAAGAGACCTGGATGTCCTAAAATTTACAACTCCTTCATTTTGATGAGACAGAGGTTATTATATAAACATGCATGGCTTTGACTATATAGATTAGTTTTGTCTCATGCAAGTAAAATTAATTATAAACTTTTGTAAAAAAAAATCATCTTTTACTCTTTCTGGAAGTGAGCTGGCTGATAAGATGAACCTCATGTCTGTATTATGAATGTAACGTTACAGCATAAAGACTTGCAGCAAAGAGGAAACTCATTCATTATTATTTGTCAGAACATCCAATACGATATCAATTATCTACTTTTAATAGGTAATTTTATGCTGGTAAACATGTCTTACTGCATGTAAGTGGCAACATTATATTTTCATACTGTTCATTGAACATTAGTCTTGACACTGGGTTTAGAAAGACTGGTCAGATTTGACTGGTGATGTTTTCTCTCTACTGCATTTTATGTATAAAACCTGAGATGATTCACATTGACCACATTTTCAATTAAACATAGAAGAATTATTGCCACACTTCTCTCTGGCAGTCTTGCATTTTTATGAATTTTTTTTATTAAACAAAGCCATTAATTCTTACCCTGTGAACTGTGTGATCGGCTTCACGTAAAAGAGACCTCCATCACATGAACTGTGGATAAAATGATTACAATGACTGGTAAGTGATACCTGTGGTAACTCTACACATTCATTTTCTTGTCATGCTTGCGTCCATTTTGCTGACATTTGCGCATTCAGGCCGCACCCTATAAGTAGAACACATAAATTTAAAGACTGAGTGTGCACCACGGTGGGTTTCAGTTATTTCCCCCTCACATCAAAGAGAGAAACAAGAAGAAATGTTGGGCCCAACAGGTTTCACTGCTTTTATCTGCTACACTGTGCTCCTCACTGTCCAGTCATGTGAGTAATATGCAATGTTTCTATAACTTTTTTGTGATATCGTGCTCATTCATTCATGTAAACTGATTTTTTTCCAAGGAAAATTTGTAATTACAAATTGGCAAATACGATAATGTTTCCCTAATAATAATAATGTGGCCTCTCAATTATATAGTCTTCGTTGTTTGGCTTTGGTTGTTTTGGTTTATGTGTCACACAAGTGCTTCAGGTGTCGGCTGTCCCACAGGAGGACAGTGTGAGCCAAAGTTTGAGTCTGCTGGAGTCTGGAGCAGTAAACACCTTGAACCAGCACAGAGATCCCTGCACGGAAACCTGTTACATCTAAACTGGACCACTGTAATTCATTTCTGATAGGATGTCCTAATAACTCACTCAAAAGCCTCTGTTACTTACCTTCATGGGCAAAAGTGTAACGCGCATAGAGCTATAACATTATCCTACATCCATTTTCTATTCTGCTTTTTATCATAAATCACTTATCCACAAAAGTACAGAGGTGTGCGTTACCTATACTTAACACACGCAGTTTGTTTGAGTTTGCAGCAGCAGACCGGCAGGTTCTGCAGCATGTGATCTGGTACCCTACAAATTCAACTGTTACTCTTGGTGGTAGAAGATCTTTCTGTTAGACCTGTGGTCAACCAGCACACACCTCTGTACAGCAAAGGCAGGAGGCCATGGTCTTACAGTGCATCTCTTCAAAGACACGTGAACCTCTTCAAAGACCTCAAAACACAATATGTCCCTTTTCACCTCTGAAATGATCAGTGCATGTTTACTGATTTACAAACACCTCAACACTGCAGGTTTGTCTAAGAAGCTCATATGACACTAGTTATTATTAAAGAAGTTTAGTGTCATGGCAATAATAATAGTTTAAATGCTTTACCAAATAAATATGTTATTGAAATGATGCAAATGTATTGAGGTTTTAAATCTAAAAATAATGATTAGCTTTTTGTAGTGATGGGCGTGGAGAGGTCAGGAACATGGCAATGCTCAACAGCCAGGTACAGCGAGAATGTGTGCATTTACTGTGTGTGCAAAGACACATGCAGTAAAGAAATGACTCATCTGATTAATCTATGGAGATACTCTTCATGATAAAATGTGTCAGCAATCTGCAAATGACTATCATAGCATTTTATATATATATGTGTGTGTACGTGGTAGCAAAGAATGCTAGTGTTCAATTTGGTAGTTTTGCCTTATTCCAAGTCGATACAAACGTGGCAAGCTACAAACAGCCATGTGCCAACTGTTCTTGATTTCTCCACACTCACCTCCTGATGAGCAGTTGTGGATATTTTCAGAGCTTAACTCTACTGTTCACAATGAATCTATTCATAAACAGAGAAAATAAATAATTACATGATTACTTATTAATACTAATATCCTTTAGGAATTACAAACAAGAATGAAGAAGAATTAAATTATGAATTAAAAAATAATTATATTTTTGATAATATCAACAAGAAAAACACAATCACGAAGAGTAAAAAAAAAAGTAAAACAGCAAAACAGAGGAAACTAATTAAAAAATCTTCTTAAATCCAAAGATTCTTTTTGTTTTTGTAGACTTTTTGTAGAGATCTAACAGTGTGTTTTAGTTTTAGTCCATCTTTCATTCCCTTTTATTATTCTAATTAGCAGTGGCAGCTGTTGAAATTATTTTAACCACACATCACTAGTATAAACCATTATCATGCATAACACTGCTTTCAAATAGGAAGTTAACATGAAAATACGTAGTCTGTGTTTTCAGTCAGCCTGTAAACTTGCAGTCAAGCACTTCAGTGCTTAGTAGAACTATAAGATGCTAACTGGACAATCACAGTCACTTAAATGTCTACAGATGATAATATTCAGCAGCAATAAACATAACGTAACAACAACATAACGTAGCTCATTGGCCGCTTTAACTTGCAGGGAAGGTAATAAACTGTAAGGGTCTTCACCTAAAAACCTCTTCAATCTTTAAAACACAGTAGCGTAACTTTAATGTAACATAATTATCTGTCAATCAAACACAGCTTTTTCATGAAATATATATACGTATACATATTAAATGAACGGAAATTGTATAACTGGTTTCTGACAGCAGTTACACTAATTATTCTAAAACATGTAGCAGTTAGCATTTTCACGTAGCTGCTAGTCTGTTAATGTTTTCACGTTTTAACAGAAAATATATTAAATCCATATTTCCTGTTTCATTCCAGACTCGCAATTTTGCTTTCAGCTGACAGAGGAGGCAGGAAAACACACCAATCTTTTCCTGTGGAGTTGTTCTTTGAAACAGTTCCGTATTTAGCTCTTTAATTATCTCTCTCCATGAAAAAAACAGTGGTCCAACTGATTGTAAACAAGACCGCTTTGAATTTCCTGTCTGGAGCTGTAACCTCAGACTTGTGGACGGGCTTTGGATGCAGAATCTTGCACCTCAAGGTTCTCAAGTACTTGGTATTGGAGGGGGGTCCAGTGTGCATGCACCAGTTATAGCGTAGATCTGTGGTAAAGATTTTTGCACCTCAGAGGAACAGGTGGGATGGCATCCCAGCCCCCCCATATAGACAGCCGCCACTGCTAATTAGTGGATGTACAAAAATGATCTAATTAAGTTGTCAATTGAAAACAATTACCAAGTTATACATTTAATCTCAATGATATACATGAAAATAAGGAAGTGTGGATAAACACAAAATCTAATGTGTTTTAAAGAAACAGTAAAAGGCCTGAAAGCCTGTATAGAGAGATGATGAGTTTGGATAAAAAGCCTCAAACAATCCTTATGTTCACATCCCTGAACATGTCAGCGAAATCTCAGTTGGACAGATTTTGATTTCAGTGGTTTTGGCTTCACCAGCTGGACGAACATGGAAATATGGGAAGAGTTTCTCGGTGAAAGTGTTGCAGTGAGTGTAGATGTGAGTCATGTCCTCAGGGTCGTAGAAAGACACCTTCCCCCTGGCATAGTCCAACTGGACTCTGATCCTGTGGAGATGCTTCTTCACTGGGACAGTCTCACCGACAACATCAATGTATTTTCCGCTGCTGTGTGTTAAACACCAGATTCCATCTTCTGGTGTAGCAAAACAGTCTCCTTTCCTGTCAACGGACTCTTTAGCCAAACCCACATTCCAGTCAGGAAGATCTCCCACCTCCACCTCCCAGCTGTGCGTCCCCGAGCTGAAGCCCTCCGAGCCCAGAACGTTAGTATAGTTAGTATTTCTCTCTGGATTATCAGGAAGCTGCTGCTTTGTGTCTCCACGCCTCACACTGGTCAGATCATCAGACACACAGAGACAGCGACTTGCAGTGTTCGGGTCCAGAATGACAGGACTGAAGTGGACCTTGTCCTTCATCTTCTCCAAGACTCTGAAGGACAGGTTGCCCAGGTGTTTGGCCACGTCTATCAGTGCTCCTGAGAGCAGCTGTGGATCTGACAGTGAGCTCTGGGCTCTGGCTCGGGTCTGAACGTCTTTATAGCTGCTGAGGAACGACACGTTGTGTTTCAGCAGCTCTTCTTCAACGGCACAGATACTGTCAGACAGAGCGGCGATCTGCTCCTCGATCGCCTTCATCTCTCTGCTGATAGTCGCCCCCTTCTGCTCCTCTTCCTCCCTCACAGCTGCCAGTCTGGACTCCTCTTCCTCTCTCAGGAACTGGTGGAGCTTGTTGAACTCTGCTCTGATCTGCTTCTCTGTGGACAACAGCTGCTTCTTGGAGTGCTCAGTCATTTCACTGTATGTTTTCTCCACTTGTATGAATTTGTCCCTCTTGTCTTGTAGAGACTTGTAGTCAGACTTCAGCGGCTCCTTCAGTTCAACGACTGCTTGTTCTACAGGAACCACCTTGTGACTTTGGTGGAGGGAAAACTCACACACAGGACAAATGACTCTTTCCTCATCCTGACAGAACCAGTAAGGAACGTCTGGATGTTTATCACACACCACTTCTTTCGTTTCAGATGACTTCCTTTTCTTTCTCTCAGCACACGAAGCAGCCAGTTTCAGCAGAGCAAAGTCAGCTTTGAAATCCTTTGATGACTTTCTTTTACAGATAGGACAGTTTTGGTTTTTAGCTTGTTCCCAGAATTGTTGCAGGCAGCTAGTGCAGAAGCTGTGGTTGCAGCTCAGAGACAGAGGATCTCTGAAAGCCTCGGTACACACATAGCAGCTGGAGAGACTTTCAACTAAAAGAAATTCTTCAGCCATTTCTAGTGAATATGAAATAATCCTTTAGCTTTAAGACTCACCTAGTTACTGTGCCGTCCTAAACTGCATGCAATGGCGTCTCAGCTCGCAGTTATCGACTTTCATTTTCACTTACCGAGTTTGTAGTAGTGATGGGAATTCCATCTCTTTGCAAAGCTTTGGCTCTTTTGGCTCGGCTCTCTTGGAAGAGCTGGCTCTTACTGGTAAGCAACATTTTATACAGTGTTTTCATAAATGTCTTATTTTTCCTGCATTTAATATATATTACTTTAACATTTCAAACAAACCTTTGATTAAAAAAAACATAAACACAGGACCAAAGTGAACAAATCAAATAAATAAAGGCCAAAGTTTTAACATTACGATTATATACAGTATATTATTTTTAATGGAAGACTCTATACAGACTTTATTAGCAAGCTAATTTATAATTGAGGATCTGTGTACCTGGCCTATACGACTACACTGTCTTTGGAGTGTTTGCCTCCTTCTTATTTCACATAATGTTATTATCCTAGTCTGTCTTTGCATGTGATTGTCCATAGCGTGCCCATCAAAATAAAGTCCCGCCCCTGCCTGCAGGGACATCAGCAGAGCTGGGCAGGGCAGCTGAGATGTGGCTCTCCCTAACAAGAGTCGGCTCTTCTGGCTCTCTGCAAAGCACCGTCTCGTTCGCGAGCGACCCATTTATAGGAAATACTGTTATATTATTTTGTCACCAACAGATGTCAGGATGTTTTTTTCTGAGATGAACAACAGGCTGGATTGAATTAGAAAGCAGCGTTTGAATCCCATGGAGCAGGTATGTGATTGCATAATCTACTCCAACCTGGGGGCAATAAGCAAACTGTAATGGGTCTAAAGATTCTCAAATGAGTAAGTGACTGAACTTGTTTAAAGATTAAAATATTTAGTAAAAAATCTGCATTTTTATCACCTCAGTTTTGTCTCTACAAACTCTCAGTTCTCTCTCTCTCTCTCTCTTAGTGAGAGTTTCTTGTGCTTGTTAGTAAGATGTTAAAGTTTCAGCCCTTCAGACTGCAGGTGTCCCAACATGTACAGTAGGTGAACTCAATCATTCTGGATTCTATGCGTTTCTTTCAGCAAACAATGAAATCTTCAATGTATTAGAATCAGCACTCACTTCTTATTACTCAGTAATCATTTTAACGTCTTGTATTGTTGGATTTTTGTGCATAATAGCTGTTCCCACTTATTACTTATTACCCACCCACTTTATTCAAATTTAGCACAATGCTTATAATTATAACATAAATCATCTATCTAGCAGAACCATAACAGAATAGTTAATCATGCACATATTCAGACAAAACCACAAAGACCCCATATGGGAAACATGCACCCCCACCGGGTGGCAGTGTGAGCCAAACTTTGAGCTTGATGGTGTGGCAGAGTCTGGAGCTGGATTCTCCGCTGAGGCTTCTTGAACCAGCTCAGAGATCCCTGAAGGGGGACCTTAAAAGTACACATTAATAAGTCATCACATCACAGAGGAATGTGGATGGTCTGAACCTCTGATACTGATTCTTTCAGCAGATTTAATTAATGTATTTACGTGTTTATATGTTGTCACTTCTGCACAGTCTCAAGACACAAAGTGAAGGTTGAGGTTTATGTGTCAGAACATCGTGCACCATGCAGCAAACATCAAATGTTGCTTCAACCACACTTAGAAACTCTGCGGACAACACCTAAGCCAGAGGTTTTGCATCACGGCTGAACACACGACGTTGCAGAGTAACACGTTTATAGGTTAACTCCTAAGTACTTTGTCTCCAGTATCTTAGCTATATGTCTTACATAACTGTAAGTTTACATATTCAATCCAGAATTTGTTTAATCTCCTATAATGGTATCAACACTGTCCATGTTTTGTAAATTTGTAAATGCACTTTAGACCATTTAGCTTTAGGTTAGAATTTGGCCCCACATGGCCTTAGATCAGTTGTTCCAGATCTGACCAAGTGATTACACCACACAGCATCTCTTACAAGGACAGAGAAACTGCTCCAGAACAGTTTTGTCTAAGAAGCCTCCTCATGTTCAGGCGGCCTGGTAGCAGAGTGGTTAAGGCAGAGGGCTTGGAAGCAAAGAGCCCCAGGTTCAATTCCTAGCTGAGGCACCCAGCCCGTCCCCCCTCACCAGGTTTATCCCTGAGCTAGACACCCAGCGCTAGCTCCCCGAGCGCCGCCTGTGGCTGCTCACTGCTCCCCACAAGGGGGGATGGGTGAAATGCAGAGAAGAAAGTTTGTTGTAACATGTAAAAAATGTATTCAATGACAATAAAATGGATTCTTCTTCATCTTCATGTGAAATTAGTTATTATTGAAGGAGTTTTGTGTCACAAGATACGTAAATTAGCAATAATAACGTTTGATGACATATTTTCTTACGTTTTTAAATTCATGCAAATACAAATAAAGGTCTTACCAGGTCTTAATCAAAACTGACAACCTAAATTATTAAATATAAAACAATTATAATAATGAAGGTTTAATTGAGGCTAGCTTTATTTAATTAAGAAACCTTAAAAAACTATTCTGATGGAGGTGGCATGAGTGTTGGACTCCCTGATTCTACTTAAAGGAGTCAGAAGCTCCTAGTTGTTGTTTTTTTTTTGCATTGAAAAGCTCTCAGGTCTTGTCATCTTCCTGGCTGCAGTAGTTAGGGTGTCCTTGCATTAGCTCAGGAGACAATGGGAGACAGGGAAGAAAAACCTCCACGCTCAAAGCAAAGTAGAGCACAAAGAGGATAGCAACTGATTCACAAACTGTGGTAAGTGTGCATGTGTAAGAGGAAACGTGACACCTATTGAATCAGCAGGATGACGGTTTGTGGCGTCTTTGTTGTTTAACAGAAGCGGAATATGAGGTGTCTGCCATCACACCTGTCTGTGGTCAGAGTAATCATCGTTTCCTGGAAACGACCATTACTAAGCAGGTACTGGTGTGTATTTGAGTTGTCACAGTACTACTAAATTTTGGACAATATTTAGTATCATTTTGAACTTAAAAAGCTTAAATGAAGCAGAATTAACACAAAAGCTGGTTCATCAATTACTGATAAAGGGGAAATGTGGAATGTGAATTAGCCTTAAAGTTGTTAAGAATCTGGAAGGAATTCATTTATTTATGTTGTTCAAATTTGACATATTTTTTATTTTCCTACAGGTCCAAAATTTACCTGAAACTTATGAGTTTGGGAAGCAAACCACCCACCCTGGGGTTCATAGACTACTGCTGACAGCCCTACCTGCTCCGCTACCATCGCCCCACATACTGAAGGATTGACCTGATGACGGCACTAGATTCAGTGATTTAAAAGCTGCCTTACAGTCCCTGCATTATGCATCAGAAATTGGCCTGGTAGCTCAATGGGTTAAGCGTTAGACTGGGATGCAGAAGGTTGTGTGTTCGAATCCCGTCTTACTCCTAATCCATCCCCTACCAGGTGTGTCTCTGAGCCAGACACCCAGCGCTAGCTCCTTGTAAGTCGCTTTGGATAAAAGCGTCTGCCAAGCAAAGTAAAGTAAAGTAAAGTAAAGTAAATTGACCGAGCTACAGGTATCTGATTGGTGGCCAGGAGGAGGCCGTGATACTGATGACTGGCACCAACTCACGAAGAAGAGGCGGGGCATGCAGTGGAGAGGGCAGGAAGATGTAGTCATAAAAAAGAGAGAACCTTGCCCATAAGCATTCAAATAATTAAAATGACAGAAAGTGATAATGACAGTATCTCTGATAGGGTAACCTCTGTGAGAAGCTCCGGCAACAATTAAATATACACGATTTAAAAACTATAAATATACCTTTAAATAGTCGATACAATAGATACAGAAAGGAAATTAGAAATAGTAAATCCTAGCATCACAGACTCATCTTGGTTTCCCCCAGACCTCGTATCTGTCTAGGAGAAATAAATCAACAGGTATTTCAGACCTGTTGAGCTAATTCCAAAAAGGAGGAGACTTTAGGAGACATCATTCATCGCGTCAGCACCAACAGGATAAACAAGAACTTCTGGACTAGTGTATGCTGCTTAGTCTTTAGAAATGTGCTCCAGTTTTCAGACCCTTAATAACTGATATGTAAGACAGGACATGCACAATTCATTATCACTTGTGCTTCACATTAAAAAACAGTTGTAATTTTGTTTCTATCATAAGTAACAAAGAGCACACGTCCCCCCTTTATATTTTTCTTGTTCTTCTTGTTAATGTTTTCAAGGAGCTCTGGCTAGTTCCATTAAATGATTACCAGATTCAAATTTCAAAGTTACAAAGTACACTTAAACATGAACAGGACTAGTTCTTAAAATAGGCTGGGGGGTGGAGCAACATGACATATTTTTAACACCTCATATAAAAGCTCAGCAGGATCGCCCTTGACTTCAGTTACAGACTGTTCAGCTGGTTCGGGCACTTTAGTTTGCCAAGCTAATAAGAAAGTAGCGACGAAATGTAAATATAGCAGATGTTTGGTGACACTAAAGCATATTGTAAATGCTCATGTATAATTAGTAACATGAGGAACAATCATTCTAAGGCAATGAGTATTTAAAGAGTAAGCACTCTGACATATTTCAGACGTGGCGTGAAAGATCCTGAAACAGGTGAGCAGTCACGCGGCCACTCCCACCTTTCTCCACCTCTTGCATCACCTCCACAAGTTGAGCCCAGTTTATAAACTTCCAAACAAAGATAGATTTGCACAGATGTGCAGGCAGAGGATGAGCTGCATATGGCGAAGAAAAGGCAATATTTGGGAAATACTAGTTAGCACAAAGCTACTGGAAAAGGGAAAGACACGTTCAAGATTCAGACTCAAGATTCAAGGTTTCTAATCACTTTAATAATCCCAGAGGGAAATTGTTTTGCCTCGTTACTGCCGATTCTACTCCATGTTTACCTATGGAACACAGATTCAGCTACTGGCCAAACTCGGTAAGTGTTTCATTGGTGAGTCTTTGACTTTGCCTGAAAGTACACTGCTCTAATCTGTCATAGTATTTTGGGAATACACATTGATAATAATGTACCTTGAAGGAACTGATGAGTAGGTGTATTTTCCAATTAGAAGTTCATGAGATTCCTGTACCACTTGGCATGTTCTGAAGAACAAAAACTAGAGACTAGAGAAAAACACAAAACAACAAAACCACCTGTGCCACAATCTGTTCTTAAAGAATCATTTTTCTGCAGGTGGTGGACAAAAAAGTCTGACATAGCAAAACAATGTTTGAAATGTTAGTTGTTGCTGTTGATCTTAGATGTTTATCATTATTTTGTTGTGGGGTTGATTACCTTTGTGGTGAACTACCTTCTCTTTATAGCGATTTTTCATGTCTTTGTGGTTATTTTGTGTTTTATGCAGTTATATAGCATCTTTTGGACATCTATCCGTGACTCCTCATTCTTTTTTCTCTCTGTTGTGTCACCTGACTCAGTGCTGTGCCATAGCCTAGCAGTCTCACATTACACCCCGGTTCAAAGACAAATGTCTTGGTCCAAAGTGCAGGAGTTCTGTCAGAAGCACTATGTTGACCTTGCAGTCCTGAACACGGAGGAGCAATACTTCACTCTCTTCAATGCAACTGCTGCAAAAAAGTTCAGCTTTTGGCTTGGTCTGCGTCGGCAAAGCATCTCGAGCAACTGGAGATGGGTGAATGGAAAAGAGCTGAGCTATGACCACTGGTACAGGAGAAACTACGAAGGACACTGCGCGAGTTTGGAGGCAATGCTGAAGACAGACAAGAAGCTGCTGGGCCGCTACTGTGATGAGTTGCACATGTTTGTCTGTCAGGGTAAGTAAGTCTTTGTTGTTGTTATTTACAGAGTTTCTCAACCCTGAAGCTGATTGATGCCATTGCAGGGGAGGGTGGAAAGGGAAAGACAAAATTAATTGGTATTAGTATTCCAGCTTTGATTGAATGAACACACACATCCTGGTAAACAGAAGAGGGTAGAGCAGGGTTGGTTACAATCAAGCAGGCTAGTGGACCTTGAGAACCAGGGTTGGGACCCCCTTAATTTGTGAGTCGGAAAATTGCTCGTGATATTCAATGTTTATGTTTTACCTGAAAAATGGTTTTAGAATATATACATATAACCAAATATATTATACATTAGTGTACTGCACATAGTGTGATTAAATACACATATACAAAGGGATATACCACCCTAAAAAAGTTATTTTTTCCATTAGGAAAAGCTAAATGTTGATAATACCATTAATAATCCCTTCAGGGTGCTGACATTGGCATGATAGCTAATTGTCATGTGTTTCCTGGAACAGAATCAGCTAAATGTAATTAGGTCAAATAGTCCAGCCAGCTATCACGAAACCTAACACAACACCTTCTGTGGCGCTCACAGGCCCAGTTTCTCCTCAGCCAGTCACGGTGGGCTCAGTGGGCTCCGACCACGTGAACCTTAGCTGGAACGTCTCTGCTGTTATGAGGATGACAACGCACAGTTACAACGTGATGACATGCGCCGACACTTGCGATACACTGCTTTACCCATACCTCAATGGATCCACCTCAATGAGCATCAGTATCCCCAACCTGACCTCAGCCACTGAGTACTCCATCCACATTACTGCTGTTGTTGATCGGCCTGACAACAGCACTGGTGGTAAAACGATCCTTCAAAGTAATGCTGCAACACTACAATTCAAAACAGGTAGAATAGACCTTAATGCATTTACTCTGATTCAGTCTGTTTTATGTTGCTGCAGGTGTTACAGACACTCAGAGCTTCATTGTTAGAGATCCATCTTAGTTCTATTTGCTTAATGTCCCTGACATTAATATATGCTGTATTCTTTCTCTTTCCATTCTCCTTAGCTAACCCTGAAGGACACGACCGCGTCATTGTGATTTTTGTGAAAGTGCTCAAACTCGTGACTCTGGCTCCTCTAGTTTGGGTTCTTTATTGTATCCTAAAAAATGGCAAGTCTTTAACCCTGGGTAAGAAAATGAACATGAAATCAGTCATTATTACATACAAGGGGGACACATACCCATGCTCCACACATTTGTTTCATGTTTCTTTTCTTTCATTCCTCTCTTTCCAGATGACGTCGAGTCGGATCATGTCGTCTCTCCAGTGGAGCTCACTGCTGATGACATAATTGTTGACCTGATCCCCAGGAAAACCAGGGGAACAGGCTGAAAAGGGCACGAGGCACGATTTGTTCCCAGGTGTAAACATGAAATATTCTGAACAAGCTAATGAAAATACAGTGTTTGATGTGTAAATAGTTTGACAAATGATCCTCGGAGATCATTTGCTTCATATCTCCATTTCTGAAGAACCCTTACAGTATGTCCACAGGCCAGCTATAATAAGCTATACCTGCTGTCTCCTGAGCCGACCTCCACTGCTTCAATCTCTCCGTCATTTCATAGCTAGGTTTGAAAAAGTTTTAGTATTTATTGAGAGATTGGAGCCCTGTTAGTGGTAAAACCCTTGTTTTAGGAGCACTAGTGGTAACACAGATGTAAGTCTTCCACAGCTGCCTCACAGTCAAAGACTTTCAGCAGGGCTTAAATCTGACTCGGAGGTGGTTGGCGATCACTAAAATATTTAATAAGGAAATGCACTTTAGCTAAATACTTTGATTTAAAGTAAAATACAGTAATGAATATGCCTAAAAGAAAAGTTTAGATTATATTATATTAATAATTCTAGACCAACTTCATGTGACTTCATGTTTCTGAGATTGTATGGCCATGCTTTTCACATGGAGACGTAATCATTGGCAGATCAAACCATTTTTGTTGACAAACACAATAAACCAAACCCATAGTTAGTTGGTTATTTCAAACGGCACACTCTGAGAAATATAAAATGATCCAGTTAACAGACATGTGTTCCGACCTGTCAAAGCTTTAATGTGAATATTATATTGAACATTTTTACTACTCATCACATCATTAAGACATAATTTAACATGCTCAACAGTATTTGGCACATTTTTGTGTTCTGTTTATTTATTTTGAGTACATTAAGGTACATTATGGCATCGCAAGCATTTTAAAATCACCTCGTAATGGATGTCACTTGGGTTGTGCTCCCTGTAGACATCTCCTGTATCAGTTCACCAGCCTCCTCAGATCCTACACTGTGCGTGATCTATGCACAGATAGATGCTGCTTCGCCTCAGTGAGAAATGTAGACTTTTAGGCCCCAATGAGTAGGAAAATGAAGACTACAGTGTTCTGAGATTTCTCCATTTCTTTGGCTTTTCATATAACTATGTGTCATATGAACAAATAAATATTATATGATGATTATTGTGCTTGTTATTGTTTGCTCATTTGAAAAATAAAAACACAAAGACCACACAAAATATACATCTTCTCTTCTCCTCTGTCCAAAGACGATCACCAAACACCTCTATTACTAATCTCTTACTTCTAACACTTACTATCATATTGTTTCATCATTACTAACCCTAAGTCAGCTTTCTGTTTCAGTGAGTTGTGTGGTCAACCTGGTGGACGTGTGAACTGGGCATGAAAAGGCAGTATGATAGTCTATAGGAAAGTTGTGTTTGAGGCCCCCATCACTGTTCAGATTGGAGTTATTTATTTGTAAATGCAAAGCGTCCCTCACCCCTCTCTTGTACCACCTGTCTTCTCTATCTAATATTTCGGTTCATTAATGAGCGTCCTTTGTCCTTCAGATGAAGGAACACAGCTGATTCTGGTCCTGCTCCTTCTGTGCTGGGCCAACCCTCCTGTGTAGAGGCAGTTTGGCTCCTCAGTGTACAGCTCAGATCACTCTTCACTGCACTGTACAGCAGACACTACATTGCTCATCTTGTGTTTTGGTGTCCTGTGTTGGAGACGGACAAGTCTCTGTCTCAGTGCGGTAGTAGATTTGTTTACTAGACAGAAATGTTGTTACGTGCACAAAAGTATGTGTAATAAATGTACAGTATGTGCTATATCATATATATTCGCTGGTCAACTTACATCACTGACATGCTGCACTTATTCTATGAACATGCTTAAGGACACACACCACTTTGACACTTTGACCAGAGGAGTATCTGACCTAAATCTTCCCTATGTAATATTATTAGATTATACTTGTCATGTAAATTACAAACTGTTAACTTTAATGAGAATGTAGCCAGTTTGTGAATCATGTCAGTGTTAGGGCAGCATAAGAAAAACTATCCAGCTCATCCAGAGACGTCCTCTGAGTTTTTATTTCCATGTCAAGATCTTTCACCTCCGCCAACAGAGTTTCACATTCACTTTTTTTCCACCAGTCTCCTCTTTTTCTGAATCATAATGTTTTTAGACTCAAATTTCAGAAACTCCATCTAAGTTTTGCCGTTCCATCGTGGGCCCACCGTTACTGACCAGTCCCACGCTGACGATGTGAGTGTGATCTGCTTCGCCTAAAAAAGCCTCCACCACACAGCCTGTGAATAAAATGGTTAAGATGACTGGCAAGCGACAACCACAGGCTTCAACGCGAAGTACATGCACAGTAATTTCCTTGTAATGCTTGCGTCCATTTTGCTGACTCACATACATTGACTGACAGACCACATCCTTTAAGTAGAACACATAAAGACAAAGACTGAGTGTGCACCACGGTGGGTTTCAGTGCATTTCCCCCTCACATCAAAGAGAGAAACAAGAAGAAATGTTGTGCCCAACAGGTTTCACTGCTTTTATCTCCTACACTGTGCTCCTCATTGTCCAGTCATGTGAGTAATATGCAATGTTTCTATAACATTTTTGTGATATCGTGCTCATTCATTCATGTAAACGTGTAGAATATAAGAACTGCTGCTGCTATCTATCAGTATTACACTGCAGTTAAATACCTCAATATTTCTTGCCTCAGGTTATGGATCTGTCATCATTGGAGGCAAAGAAGTGAAGCCCCACTCAATGCCTTTCATGGCTCTGCTGGAGACCGACCAACCAGCCTGTGGAGGGATACTGATCAGTCCATCATGGGTGCTGACTGCTGCCCACTGTAATAAGTAAGAGGTTTTATTGCAAAAGTATTATGGCAAAGATGAATTAAATACATTCTCAGTCTTTCATGATACCTAAAATATAGATTTTAATCATATTTAATTCAGAAACGTAATTGCGGTTGAAAATTAGCAGCACATACACATAATATCAAGGAGACAGGAAGTAAAAGTAAATAAGTTCTTAAGTTCTAATTTACCCAGGGACAAAAGCATGTAACACATGAAGCTGACACTGACATTTAAATGGACTTTTTCTGTCTTTGCTCTTTCAGGACTAAGAAGGTTTTACTGGGGGTTCACTCCATCAAAGCAAATGAAAAAAATTCCAGGCAGCTTCGAAAGCTTAAGAAACTGGTTCCTTATCCAGGTTATGAGCCAAAAGATAACATCAATGATCTCATGTTGATAAAGGTAAGGCGTCATTATAGTAACCAGCAGTCAATTACTGCTTAAAAGATTCTGCATTGTAAAGTGGTTCGAAATTGATTGAGAGACATATTTTGAATAATTTCTTTAAGATCAGCATTTGCATATTAAGTTTGTTGTATTTTTAGGGATTTAATAAAGATTTTTAAAGCTCGTCCATCACTTTTTAACAAGTAATTTTTCTTTTTTTGGCAGCTTGACAAACCAGTGAAGCAAACCAAAACCGTGAAGTTGCTAAAGTTGGCTAAAATTGTTCCAAAAGATCCAAAATCTGGCACCACGTGTGTAGTGGCTGGATGGGGAAAAACGAACAACATTGGTCAAATGTCAGACGTCCTGATGTCTGTAACTGTGACTGTGATTGACAGAACAGAGTGCAAAAATTATTACAACCGCAGCCATGTTATCACCAGTGGGATGATCTGTGCGGGCTCAGACGGTAAAAACAGGGCTGATACCTGTCAGGTAAGACTGCTTTGGGATACCAGGCTACATATCGCTACCCAAACTGCATAGAAATAACTGTCGGGTGTCTTCTCTGTGCAGGGGGACTCAGGAGGCCCGCTGCTGTGCAATGGAGCACTAGTTGGGGTCACTTCTTTTGGACGTAGGTGTGGCATAATAAAAAGGCCTGGAGTGTACACGTTTCTCACAGCGAAGGAACTGAGTTGGATAAAAAAAACAATGAAATGAGCTCAGAAATCATTTCACCTTCTGAATTTATATTAAATGTTTTAAGATGTGTATAGATATGTATATAGGTGTTTATATCATACGTTACTTGTTCTGCTGTAATATAATCAGGAAAATGGATTTTGCATTTTTAACTAACTGAAGATCCTGCTCTTTAATATAAATGTAAATTTTATAAATCTTCCTTTTACAGGGAGTTTTTTCTCTCCACTGTTGGGTTTTCTGCATTCATCTGTTTACATATACACTTTGTTTTCTAAAAACCTGGCTATGTAAAGTGCCCTGAAATGACTTTTGTTATGATTTGGTGCTCTAAAAATAAAGATGAATTGAATTAAATTGAATTGAAAGTTTTGGGTTACCTGGTTTGTGGCATACATTGGTCAGTAAATAGTGTTACAAGGAATTATAAACCAACATAATGGTGAAGTATGGTGGAGTGATTATGATTTGGGGCTCTTTTCCTCAGGACCTGGACAGTCTATAGAGTCAGCAAGGTGAGGGAAATGATTTCCCAGGCTTGTCACGGTATCCTGCAGTAAACGAGATAAAGATTCTCCTGTGTCATAAGATGCTGGTCCTCTAACCCAGAAACGCTGTCTGACTGCTGCTGCACCATTGTGGTTCCACCATTACTGAGAGGTCTCGCCCTAATGGTATGAGTGTCAGTTCCTTCGCGTAAAAAAAGCCTCCGCACACAGCCTGTGAATAAAATAGTTACAATGACCAAAAGTGATACCACAGACGCCCACGTGATGTTCATATACACTCGTGTTTATTTCATGAACGTGTTCACTTTGCTGTCTCAGGCATTTCCACAGTCAGGCCATATTTCTTGAATACCACATACCCCAGTGCAGTTCAGTTTACCCTCACAATGAACAAGAGGTGTTCTGCCCAACAGATTTCACTGCTTTTATCTAGTATCGTTGTGATACTGTCCTATAACCAGTAGTGAGTTTGTGCAATTATTTACTTTGTGACATGTTGCCCATTCAGATGAATATGAATCTATAATGGAGAGAGTGACAAGCAAAACCCACATCATTCCTGTTGACTTTAAAACACCCGTCAGCTACAGTTTGTCTCGAGTTTATTTAGTGAATGTGGAAACATTTTCAAGTAGCAATATGCTACTGTGTGAACAGTCGAGCAAAGCTTTGATGTGAGATTGGGGTTAATTCTTCAGCCTTATAATATAAAAGTTTTTCTTTCTTCCCATTCCCAAGTTTGTGTTTCATTTCTCTGGAAGTGTGATGTTACTGTTAAAATGAAAACTGAACATTTTCCATGTTGCGAGTTCTTCCTTCCACCTCATTAATCAGCTGTAGATGATGCAAACATATTTTCTATATGAGACAATGACTGTAAAGTCATGAGAGAGAACATGAAGCTCTGAACCACATAGAAAAAACTCATCTCCATCATCATAAGCTTGGTCAGACTAGACCACGAGAGACAAATTCACACAGCGCATGATAAGACCCCATACAGGAAACATGCAAGTGCCTCAAGGCTGCAGGATGTTTAGTCATTTATTCTTTTTCTATTTCAGAAGGAGATATTGACAGTGAATGCTACATATTAAACAAAGGTTTGCTATCTGAATTGTATTTCTCTGACCTGACAGCAGCTCAATCTCACTGAAATATTTGTTTCTCCCCTTTGTTATGTCGCACACATCTTTATTACCTCACACTCTTCCCCACACTGTCTCTACACAAGATCACTAGGTGGTGCTCTCTGTTATAGTTAGTAGTGCTGTCATTTACATAAAGGAGATTTTACTCTGCGGGTAGCCAAGATGACTTCACTCAGCTAGAAGAAAGATTAAAAGTTTCCTAAGAGAAACCAGGTGAAGCTAGATAGAAATCAGTGACTCACAAATAGATCCAGTACCAGATTCCACTGCAATGCATGTGATGGCTGCTGGGATAGGCTCCAGCACCCCCGCGACCCGCCTTCAGGCAGATAATGGATGGACGGATGGAAAAATGAGAACAAAAGTCATCCATTCCTTGGCAAATGACCTGCTCCATTAAGAAAATGTTACCACACCCAGGAAATACCAGCATGCCCTTTATTTGAGCTCTAGGTAAATTATTACTGACCAATCTGCCTGTGTGTTTACTTTGTTTCCATGGCCACCCACAAAAGCTCCAGGCCCACCTTGGTGCCACTGAAACTATCAACATCTACCACACCCACATCTATTATTTTGGCAAATGTGTTGTGTTTGTAAATGTGTCTTGGAGTGTTTAACTTCCCATTTGTGCCACGGTGATTACTATCACACCAAGTAATCTCTGTGTGCCAGCTGTACTGACCAGCTTGCCTTGCATTTATCTCTCCAGTGACGTAACAGACACAGTGAGATAACTTGCTTTATAAACGTATGGAAACAGATGTTTCCCGGCAGGTGAGTCAGAGTCTTTGCACACACAGCTTCTATCTTCTATTACATTGACCCAAATGCAAGATTATAAGACAATTGTTCATCACAATTGTTTTGGATAAAGATTTAAAGAAAGAAAATAATCTTTTTTATGGAGACACCATAATCTAACCCTTTGAAAAGGGAGGAAACAATCCAGCACAGAATATCCAGTGTACAATAAATGTTTCTACCTAACTTGTGAGACTTTTTCCAAAATACTCATCATGCATGGGTTTAAATTCAATTTTTATTTGTCACATACATAGTTACACAGTGTACAACACTCAGTGAAATGTGTCCTTCTGCATTTAACCCATAACCCTGGGGGGAGCTAGAGCTAAGTGTCTTACGCAAGGACACACCTGGTATGGGGGATGGGCTGGGTGCCGCGGCTGGGAATCAAACCTGCCACCTTCTGCATCCCAGCCTCATGCCTTAACCCACTGAGCCACCAGATTATTGTGACATGCGTCTGCAAGTGAACTAAACGGCCTGGTTCTAAAAAACAGTGTATGTAGGTGTAAAAATATACTTTACTGACACCTACCAGCAGTATTTAGTCATGATTTTCTTTCTGCTAATCACTCCCATACAGTTCCAAGAATGGAGGGAAGTACGGTCAGGCCCAATCTTTCACCCTATACCTTTAAAAATGGCAGCTTGACCTCTGTTCAGCTTGACATCTAGTTTTATTCCTCGTGTTAACATTTGCGTCATCGTTTCATCCTTTTTTTGATTTTCGCTGAGGCCTGCGCATCACTTTGTACATGTACCTGTCAAACTATGCCTTCTTTGTCCACAGTCTATTTTAGGCTTCTTTGTCCTGAACCGTATAATTATGTTCATGTCTTTGTTTGAACTTGTGTTTGGAGAGAGCTTCGAGTTACCTGGACATTTCCAAAATAGTTCAGAACAGACACACCCCTGCTGCTTTTCCCAGTCCACCTGTGGCAGTACAGTACATCCTCTACCCATTCACAAAGTTTTGGACGTCGCCCCACCATTGAAAACATTGCAGTGCCATAGCAACACAATGGTTGGTGTGTCTGTCAGTGTGGTTAATGCCAGCGTGTATAGCTTAATGTTTTTCTTCAAAATAAGTTGCTTTATCTACTAAGACTCTAACACAAGTGGAACACATTCATTCATGATCCAGCTTGTCACACACACGGAGACACCTAAAGAGACGTCCTAGTGTCTCATGCTTTTATTCTCCGAATTCCTTGATGATGTCAGAAAGGTTTCTGAGAGCTTCTCTCAGTGTTATTCTTGTCTGCTCAACCTGTGTTTGGCTAAAAGACCAAAGTGTTTGTGTGAGAAGGCTGCTGAAGTATGGGATGCATCCATAGATGGGAATGCAAACAGAAAAACTCAGACAGAGACACATGAACAAACAACACTTTCACATAACACTGAGACACTTTATTGCCGAACAAATTCCATCCCTTTTCCAGAGTGAGATGAAGCACATTTTCTCTGACCTATAGCAACAGCAATGCAATAAATAAAACCTAACCTACAGAACGTCAATGAACTGAATGCTCAGCATTCGCACATAATATCATAAAAATAATCCAACACACAAACACTCATACAGTGGTTAGCAATAAATAATCACACTAAATAAATTACATTCTAACAAGTTCTGCACAGGGTTCTTTACACAGCGTCTAATGAAGAGTTCTATTCACACAGTGTCTGTCATGGGTCCTCAGATTCATCTGGCTTGCTTCGTGTTTGAATCAACTGAGGAAAAAATAAAAATAAATGAAAGACCATCACAAAGACCAAGACAATTATTTAGAAACAAGAAAAAAACTGTGTTGTGGGAAAACCACACAGAAATGACAAATTATGTTAAAGTTATAATACGGTCTTGTACAATAATGAGACATTCAGATTTTGTTGCCCCCACAATATGACTAGGACTACTCTGCAGAGTCAGGAGTTTTCAAATATAAGCCAGTGACAAAAAGTAAAAAATCATCTTTAAAATGCATTCAAAAATTATTAATTAAAATTATTATTAAGGCTTATTATTAAAGAAGCCAAACTAATAAACCAAATAAAGTGGTTTAATAATCTGGTACAATATATTGCTGTAGTATTTATACATCTCAGCAGTTGTTCTGCAAAGTACTAAAAGAACATTATCATGAACATGACTTGTAAAAACACAAAAAACACAGGTTATAGTGAAATATAAATTTCTTGGAAGGGAAGTTTTCGTGGAAGGGACAGGTCTTTACTGCCTGTTGGAGCCAGATTTACTTTTCTCGGGCTGGACAGTGAGTGACAGACAATGAGGAGAATGCTGCACTGCCGCATTATTGTTGTCTTCAGGTTAGGCTGTCTGAACACGTGAAGCGTGCCTGTGTGCGTGTGTTTCGCTCAGTGAGATCTGACCACATGTACACCAGGGTTTAGTTATTAAGGTCTTACACCAGGGTCATCATGTGGGCAGTCAGTGTGTCACCACTGTTATCTTTTGGACACACAGGTGAATGTGTACTACTGAGTATGTGGTTTTTCTTTACGCTGGTATGTACTGCCGGAATGAGTCAGGCCGAGACACCCACGACTAATCCACGCTGATTCCTCTAGTGGGGATTCCTCGTTGCGTGATGCAACTTGATGTACTCAATAACAACAACAGGCGTACAGGCTTTGCTGCCACTCTACGAGCCCACTCTTTCCTGTTCGGCTTACGAATCATGTGAGCAAGAAAGACTTGAGCAAGAAAGACGAAACGCAGGCTTGCACGATCTGTCAAATTTACAAAGCGTCGCCACAGACTTTGGTTTACAACGGTATTGGGTGAATTTATGTGTTCTTAATGTTTAACTAACTCAAGTTTGGCCGTGGTTATTCGAAATTCAGACACAGTCTCACACAGTAGGGAAAGATTAGAACAGTGGATCTTCCAGTTGTGAGTCTATTTTACCAAGCAACCTGTAAGTCAGCAAAATATGCTAGAACAAAATGTCCAGACATACTACGTACTAAAGTTTGCTGCTTTTGCTTGAGCAGACAAACACTATTCATAATTTAACTTGTTTGGCTCTTTTCAATTTTGAATGTGTTGACAAGTAGAGTGGTGTCAGAGTTTAATGATACGACGACGTGTAAGCTCCGAGTGATAAAGGGTAGCGAGTGCCCGTTTGTGTGAAAGTTCCTCACAAGTAGGTCAGTAGCTCAACAACAAGACACCTACCTTATCGCAAGTCTAAACTGTCACACCACCACGTCACCAACAACAGGTTTCTGTAGTTTCTCCTGCTCCGTTGAAGTCCCCAGGTACGATGCCACAAAGGTTTTATGTGACCTGTAACTACAGAAAACACTGAACATGAGGTCGAGGTTTTCAGGTGATCCCAGTAAAGTTATTTTGGAAGTGTGGAATCAGTTTCATGGTTGTTGAATTCTCGTGTTACTCGTGTGTATAAAGTGCAAATGTTCAGACCTTTTGACAAAATGCTGATTTGCCTGTCTGTTTATACCTGAAATTACACAGTAGTAAATTCTGCTTTCTCTCTCTTTTAGTATTTCTGTTTTACCGTAGTTGTAAAGTTTTATTATTATTTCTATGTATAACCACTGACTTGTCACTGTCCCACATTCAAATAATACCTTTCAATGACATTGATGACAAACTGCAATTATGTAGTAAATATATTGGTACAATACATCCATAGTGTGACGTGGCTTAGTTATCAGTTGTCAGTTTCACTACAAATGCAATAAACTAAAAATGAGACATGAAAGTTGTAGAAGTCATTGAGTTTGTGAAGGTGGTGAGCAATACTTGTATAGTGTGGGCGCGTTCTTTGCCTTTTCATGTGTCAGTGTGTCTAGATGCCAAGAAGTGTTTCTGGGTGGGATGTGTGTGATGTGTGTTAAGTTGGGATTTGTCAGGGTGTGGAGCGTTGTTCAATTAGAGTTTAACTAATCTGCTCTGTAACAGTGTTAAAGAATGAAGAAGAATAAGGTGGCCTTTGATCCAAACCACTGGCACTAGGTCTTGTCTTATTACAGTCTACAACTTTTGTGAGAATTGATGCCAAAGTAAACAGACCGCACAATATAATCACAACAACATTCTAGGTTTCTATCTAAGATTTACGCTGAAAAGTTCTAATCACTTGATTTCTAAAAATAAAATGGAAATAAAAAACATTGCTTATGAACAATAACTTTGAATATGTGCATATAGATAAAATAATAATAACATGAGCTTTGAGCTGAGTGTATACATAAAGTCACTTCAAGCCCCTTTTCACCCCTCTCACTTTCCAGTTTTACCACATGATCCCTCACTGGCTTCCCAACCCCAAACACAATTACTCCTATATTGTGTGGGAATAAGGCCAGGTCAGTGTAGCGCTCCTCGGGGGCATTTCTTTAGACTTAAGTATAGCTTTAAAATGTAGCTGTGTAGCATTTGTGAACTTACTGAGCGCAGGTCATTAGCAGGATAGCAGTGCAGCTGATGACTGACAGGACTACAGCAATGATCACTAACACCATCTGCAGCAGCTCAGCGTTGCTCTGACTGGATGTGGTTTTCGTCTCCAGAGTTTGGATGCCACAGCGTTCACCGTCGTAGCCCTTCATACATCTGGAAATTAGAAGTTGACAGAAGAAATCGGGGCTCAAATTGGTGCATAAACAAAAAGTGTACTGAAGCCCGTATTACATAACACACGCGTGACACATAACACAAGTGACCTGCTGCTGCACTCACATGCACACTGGTTCTTTCAGGCCTTCTATGTGCTTGCAGTAACCATGAATACAGTAGCCCAGGTGGGTGGTGAGGCAGGGATCTTCTGTGGTGCTGAGAGGCGATGTGTGACCATTGGTGACGACCGTGTGCTCCGGGTTAAAAGGGGTCGTGCTTTTGCCCCTGTTCCTGTTCCTCCGCTTGCCTTTGCCTTTCCTGTGCTTCCTCTCATCTTTATTTGACTCTGCAGAAGGAGGGAGTTTTTGAGGGAAACTGTGAGGTTTACGGTATGGTTTAGTCTTCTTCCGTGATGTTTTTCAGGCGTGGAGATAAGAATCTTGCATGTATAGTACAATGAAGGAAGCAGGCTCGGTATTTTTGAAATTGATAAAAGGAGCAATTTCATGTCATCATGTCATGTCAGCTTTAATGTCAACATTCCTACTTGAAAGCAATCACAATACATTGACGTTGAAACCAAAAACTATTTAAAGGCTCTTTCATTATTCACTATCTAAGCAAAACAAAAATTAAAAACCCTTTTTTTTACTGCCCACATTCTTACTTGAATGTTTCACAGCATAAAAGCTAAATAATTCATATCTTTCAATTCAGATTCAGGAAACGATTACTGGTATATGCTAAAGAAATCCTGAGAAACAGCATCATTTACATCACATTTAAAATCCTAACAACTAGCTTTGTTGCTATTGGACTTTGACATTCCAGCAGTGGAATAACAAACAATGGTTAAAATAGAAAAGAGTTGTCTTGGTGGTACTGTACCATGACTGTTGAAATTTTCATGGTCCCCTCCTGAAACGTTTTCATCTATCTCATCATCGTAGTTCTGGAGGCCCTCCCCAGAGGCTGGACCCCCAGTCACTCCGGCTAGTTCACTGGAGACAATGGCCTCAGATCCCTGAGTACCTGAAGCACTGCAGATGACTGTAAAACCACATAAAACAGATTCATATCTTTGCGATCTCTGTGTAGCTTTGCACGTTAAACCTACACAGAGATATGAGAATGCAGCAGTAAACAAGAATTGGGGTCAAAGTTTAATTATTTTCGCTGCAATTTCAATTGGCCCCAGTTTCTTTTATGTTAGATAATAATGTTCTTTTCAAGTTAGAGAAGTAATCAAGACAAGAACTAGTTACCAGTGAGAGATTAAATTAATAAAATGTATGTGTACATTTTACTTTTCTACAAAAAATAAATCTCTGACAAAGGAATAAATCTCTAAAATTACTTGCCAGTGTTTTTTTTTCTTTTTCTTTGGTCACAGACAACCTAAGGTTGCTTAGTTACTTTCCGTTGGCATTGTATTCAGAAATCTTGGCTCATTTACATCTGACTCATCCATTCATCTTAAAATATTAAAGGCAATCTGAGCTCACAAAATAGACACTTGCTGAATTAGTACTGAAACCAGAAGAACCAGTCAACATCCCGAATTGTTGTGGATGTGAATGCATCGTTCACACCGGACAAGAACAATGATGAATAAGACTCAGTGAAAGGCTATTTAAAGGTATTGAAATATGCTGACCTTTTGCAGCATGTGGTGAAGTTGTACAGTGACTTGACTTGTTAAGGAGTTCGTCCCACAGAGTCGGGAGCGTTTCTTTTCTTTTAAACAGCTGAATATCTCTCTCTAGTCTGACAAGTCCTCGCCTGCAAAGATTTTTCTTTCTGCCTCGCGCCTGTCATCTCTCCATTTAAAATGTCTTGTCTTTCTATTTCATTGATTTACACTCTTTACGCACACACAAATAATACCAACACAACTCCAGACTTACCTAAGCACAGGAGACAGGTGAGGACGAGAGGGTTCATATCCCAGGAAGAGAGAGCGAAGTTAATCTCTGTGTAGAAGTAGTGTGTGTGTCCTTTGCTGGTAGAGATTGTGCTTTGCTCTGTTTACCTTGAGTGAGTGCAGCTTTTATTGAGAAGGGGTGTGACTTTGTGTGTGTGTGTGTGCGTGTGTGTGTGTGTGTGTATGGTGTGTGTGTGTGTGTGTGTGTGTGTGTGTGTGTGTGTGCATTCTGGTGGGGTGAGGGGGTGTATAATAATGACCTTCCTCAGGTGACCCTTTTTGGGCATCAGTCACATATAACGACTAGGTTGAATTGGATTAAAGCATAACACTCGCTTGATGTATTCTGAGTTGTCTCTCATCACCACTAAAACACACAGCGCTGACCGTTAGGGCTTTTTAATAGTTACTGCTTCCTTCTATTTTGCATCTCTGGTCACAAATTAGGCTATAATTAGAACTTCAGTCCATTAGTGACACACACACAGTCAGAACACAGTCGGTTTCCTTTTAAGAGTGTTTTTACTTTATTTGGGATTTTTCCAGGTGTTAGAGGAACCTTTAAACACCTTAAAATATAATAATAAATAATTATTATAAGTTACACTGCTCTTCACTCAAGGTCGAGGATGGTCATTAGAAAGACAGCGACAACAATACAACCACAAAATAAGTTTTATCTCGTGAACGATTGATAATTTGTCGAATGTGGATATAACAAGGTCTAATATTTGTAATGTTACATTGCAAGCAGGTTCACCTCTGGATTGTTTTTATTGACAGACAAGACTTTTGCTTTTATGTGTATATTGTTTTCTTTTTCTTTTTACAGACCAGTAAATCTGTTCTGATGTTGTTTTGTTCAACAGGATGTCTTGCTGTGTCTGATTTTTGGAATGTGGTTTCATTAAATGATGCTTGGGGTTACTATTTCATTACCTGTAACCGAGAGGAGACATTAAGGCGAGGGTGGGGATGCTGCACAGAACGGTGGTTGTTGTGTCTGCAGACACAGGCTGATCCACCATTTGTGCTCTGGTGGAATGCGGCAGAAACCTTCGAGGAATTCATCAAGCTCCTGACACATTTTGTTTATAGCAGCCATGGAATTAAATTGTTTGGATTATGTGTAATGGCATTGACGATATGGGATATGAACGTGTGGAAAGTCTGACACAAGTCTGGAGAGAAGCACCTCATAACAGCCACCCACTGTAAACACAGTGCTGTGCAGCTAACAGCATCACAGCAGTATCTGTTTGGAATAAACTTTTAATCATGCATTTTCACACATGCTCAATAGCTGCCTGTAATTTCCAGAGAAAGGGATTATTGTCTTCATGCCCGCATGCTAATACAGAATAACTGCAACGAGATAAAGCATCTACAAACAAGCGCCTGCTGTTTGTGTCTCTGGTCTCCCTCCGACATTTCTAGTTTATTGCATACTGCATGTTTTGAGTTCTTATTGCAGATCAGTAGTATAAATGCAGCGTCACAAAGGTGAGGGGAACAGAATGATCATACTTCTTCTTAAAATGTGGTGCCAGTTCGTGTGGTAGTAGTCGAAAGGTCTTTTCGTCTCATAGACATTCAGGACCGAACAACGCACCAGTGTTGCCATGTCTATCCAAGCCGCTGCTATCTCAGTGTGGCTAACAACAAATACAGTGAAAATTAGCCAGTCTTGTGAAACAAGTGGACACGTGGAAATTTTGTTTTGTTAAAGGACACGCAAGGATGTAGCTTAGTGGGGCTTCCAACACATTCCTCACTGCATGAGCAACCTACTATTACTTATGCAATAATAAGGTAGCCACACTTCTAACGAGCACGGTGCGAGGATTAGAAGGTATTTCCTGATCTGGCCTCGTATCACACACCACTAGAAGGGCGTGGGTCTGTGTGTGCGTGCTTATGTATTTTTAAGCATGTGATTAATAGAGCAGTGTCTGCCAGTGACTTAATGTTCGTGAGTAATCATTGTTGTTCATTAGCATAGAGATGATGCTTCACTTAGCTGTTAGAAATGGTCCATTTACTCTGGTTGGAGCACTAACGAGGGTGCAGAAAGTAAAATGACCTTAATGATTACCTTGACGCCAGACACTGCTATTTATAGGGCAGAGATTTTTCACATTTTATAAACTTTATAAACTATACATTTTAATACATTTTGGGGCGGCATGATAACTCCGTGGGTAGAGCAGTCGTCTTCAAACCCAAAGGGTGAGTGAGTTCGATTCCCAGTCCCACTAGGTTACATGTTGAGGTGTCCTTGGATAATACGATATAGCAGCGCTGACTCGGGTCTAGCAGCCGTCCAAACAACAATTTCCCAAAGGGTATCAATAAAGTATTCATCATTATTAATACCAGCACCCTAATGATTTTATTTCACTAATTATATTAGTAGTTATGTCTACTGTGAAAAAAGTTTGTAGGTGCTTTTAAGAGGCTAAATGTAGAAAAAAAAGCTACAGTTTAAGATACTCTCTGTATCTTACAACACCCTTTACTCTCTGTATGATGTAATTCAATAAGCAATAAAGAGAAGATTTGCATTTGTGTACCAGAAACTAAAACGTAGAAATTACTAGATTTGATTTGCAAACAAAAGTTCAGTTGTTATGAATGACCCACAAGCTGAAAATGTTGACATATGTTTGCTTTATTGAATAAACATGTTTCCCTGATACATGTTAAGCTAATACTGCAAAGGAAAAAACGTCATGTAAAAAAGTTACAACCATTGTACAGCTTTTGGTCAAATGCATAAATATTTAATAAGAATTTTAAGTTTCTCAGCTTAAAAAAAAATGGGTAAAAAAGCAGTAAAAAGAAGTTGTTTTCATTATTGTAGTACTACTGAAATGCAGAAGATTAAAGATCTACATTTTAATACTTTAAAATAACTTATCGAGACTACATTCAGACAAGTTCAATACGCAAATATTAATACAGAGAATTGATGCACTCAGTGGCCAGTTATTAGCTGTAATGTAACAATAAATAAAAGCTAAAGTAGAAAAAATACTAGATATTTAAATAATAAACCTGTAAAACTGTACCGTGACGTAATTCACAAGACTGAAGGCAGCTAGATGATTTGAATTAATCTCATTTTGAATTAATTTAAAATACAATCTGTAACCATGCGAAACCTTTGAAAAACATATCAACAGCAAAGACACAGAGAAACAACAACATGATGAAACGACTATGATGAATATCTGTCACCTACTGTCAACTGAAATCAGCTTTGGGTGGTGCTAAGCTACATTTCTGAAAGCGTATGCCACTACGAGGTCAGACAGTCTAACTGATCCACCGTAACCTTTCATATTTGATCATTTTCCATTTCTTTTCTATGACCCATCATAACTGTGGGTGGGGTAACTCACAGTATTGTTTTGGTGCTTCTCACTTTTCGTCTTGTCAAACACGAGTTCAGAAAGTAGTGTAACATTAGGAATCCCTGCAGCTGAAAACAACAATCGCAGCACACACAAAGCTGGTTCTTTTTTGGCACTTTAATCTCTTTGTGCTGAGATGCCTGCTTGATAAAATGAACCGAGGCAGCATGACGTACAATAGAGCGAGTAGGAACAATCCAGAAACCACTGAGTGCAAACTTGTCAGGTAACGTCATAGTATGTTGAGCATTTAAGTTAGGAAACGGAGGAAGGTCCTGGTTTTCCTTTTTATAGCAGTAGGTGTAGTTTGCACATGTGTGATGCTCTACGCGGGCTGGACCCCTCTGTAACCCTGGCACTTCTGCTGACTTGCAAATCGGTTTTTCTGATACCTGTAAAACAAGCAGCACAACATTTATTTGGTTTCTATGTGTTGGGCCAGTTGACTTCACCCTGAAACGCTAAGAGCCCCCTTCATTTAGATCTTGATTCTCAGACAACAAAATGCAAAGAAAATAGAAGACTTTCAGTCCAAACAGATTCAGCTTTTAACTTGTAAATGTGACTTGTAAATTAAATGATTTTAAACATTTTAAATATATAATTTGCCTGATATATAATACTCCACAAAAGAATATTCTGGAGAGAGAGCCGGACAAGTCAAACGCAGCAATAAAAAAAATGATGATAATTACTTTTTCATAAATATGTTTTGCAATTGAATGTTAACTGAAAAAGAGAGAGACAATTTTAGCTTTGTTAAATATAATAATAAAATGATTTAATGGGATATTTATGACGTAAAATGTATTTATTTTTAAGACATAAAAAATATAGTTTTTTTTTTTATTTCTATCAACGTGCAGCACATCTGTTGAGGTAAATGAAGTCTATAAGGTAACACAAAAATGGAGGACTTTAATCAAATTCCTCACAAAAGTACTTAAATGTGCAACGACTGATTTGTTTGGCCACTTGGAGGCAGTGTAAACATACTGTAAACACAACAACAAGTCCTATGTCCTGTAAGGACACTAATCACTCCTTTAATTTCTGGTCTTTATCAAGCTCTCAGTTTACTTAACGGTTCTTTTATTAATAAATGCTTCACTGTCTGCTGCTGCTTGTGTCTGTCTGTGTAGTTTACAGTGTTTCTGACAATAGTCTGAAGCTGTGAGAGTGAACCACAGCATTTCAGCTGCAGAGCCAGGCAGAAAGCTTATCCCTGTATAAGACACCTGCCTATGGCAAGTGAAGTACTCCAATAGAAACACTCTCTGAAATAGTAAAGTCGGACTACTAAGTCATAACTATAGTAAACACACATATTCATTCACAGACAGAAGCCTCACCATTTGCAGAAGAAGTAAAGAGCTCCGGCCAGACCTATAATTAGCAGGCACACACAGAAGATGATAACAATTATCTGCGTTTCTCCCATTGGCTGAATGACGAATTCCATATTGGCACACCGCTGTCCATAGAAACCCCTGTCACACCTGCAACACAGAGACGAGTCATACCCACACATGATGACTAAAAGGAGCACACACGCACACACACGCACACACACACACACACACACAAAGGATCGTACTTGCAGTGGTGTTCATTGATGTCCACAAGCAGCATGCACTGGCCATTGTTCAGGCAGTAGCCTTCATACGAGCTGTCGCAGCTTTGTGTCGTCCGCTTCACCACATGAGGGAGTGTTTGTCCGTGCCCTGAAAAACCAGCAACAAGCCGCCTGTAAGGAAGCTTTTCACAGAAAAGTGCCTGATTTTCACTGAGCAGCATCTGGTATCTTTGGCATCTTAAAGTGCTTATTTGCATGTGAGGTTAGCATTTATCTTCTGAATTTTAAATATTTGCATTGTTTGAATGTGCAACCTTCAGGAAGGTTACATCACCAGTTCTAGGATGTTTTATAGACCACAACAACACTGAGAAAGGAGTTGAAACATCATTTAAGAAATGATTATTTTGTTGCAGTCCGGTTTTCTTTCAGTTTGTTCCACGTGGGTTGCCCCACATTAGATCATGGCCTGCGCGGTTTTTTGGCACATGTTTTTACACATGATGCCCTTCATAATTCCACTCTTCTCTTAGTTTACCAGGCTTTAAGAGTGCCAGAGACTGGCAACCAGGCTGTACTGGTTTGTGTGACTGTTTTTATTTTAAAGTTGTTGTCAAAGACACATTTTTACATTTTAGTGATATTTGATCAACAATATTTTTCCACATATATTTTTTACACTATGTTTTACAAAAGTAAAACATCCCTAATATTTTTTTCAGTTATCCACTTTACAAGTGTAAAAAGAAAACAACAGTTGTTGGGGTAAATACCTGCGGTTAGAGAGCCACTGTCTTCATTTTGTAGTGTGTATGAGAGACTCTTGGTGAGTACATACGGCCAGAGCAGCACGACACCTGTAGAACAGAGAATATGTGTCATGGACTTTGACTAACGATTATGTGGTGGAAGTCTACATGTGCCTAAAAGTGACTTTCCCTTCTAAAATAATTTCATTAAAACAAACCAACGAAAAGTTAAAAGATTATTATAAGTAATCCTTGTCGATTCTAGTGGTTGAAAACCACAACAACTAGATTAGTTTAGTTAAAATACATATTTACATTAAGATAACTAGAAAAGCTCTGCTGATAACACTAAATTCGAGCATTTGTTGTAGAGCCTGAAAATAATCTAGTCAGGTACAGTATATGTCATTTTCACATGTTTTATAAAGATCAATGCAAAACACTTATTTTCTAATGCGTTGTGGCATTCAGGTGTCTTAAGTTCCATTTTATTCAAGTCCACAACTTGTGTTTAGATACGACTCCACAGACACATTAAGAAAATACTATAAAGTTACAAATACGTAGAAAAACCCACAAAGTGAGAAAGGTCAGGTCTGCCGAGAGCTTTTCTGTGCAGCGTGCAGCTTGCAGCCTGTGTTGCCTGACCCTGTGCCTGTACTAACCTGCACAACCTTATAATGCATGGCATTTGCAAACGCCCACATTCCTGCAGCCAGGATGGAAAAACATGAATCTGGATGCAAGATGTGTCTGGTTACAACTGGTTGCATATCTGGTTATACTCGATAAAAAGTCTCAGTTTCTCTTAGTGTGTGTTGTTATGGCTGCAGAGATATTTTCCTCTGTTTTTTCAGTGAGAATACACATACTGGTTGTTGGGTGTTTCTGACGTGGCTGACTGCTGTAAAACACGCTGTGTCCATGAGCTGAAAGTGATGACGAGGCAGCTTTTATGTACTTCTTATTGATCCCAGTTCAAAAAGATAATCCTCTCACAACGACACCACAACTACATTTCTCAGTTAGCACAAAATATAAATACACAACATTTGACTGTTTGACTTATTGACGTGTACAACAAGTAATGATAAGGCATATGCATGTCCAAACAATATGTTTCCCAATAATTCCTCAGAAAAGCAGTTGTGGTTGTACAACACTTAGATTGTAAATAATGCAATATTTTACATAATAAGGGAAAAATATTTTAAATTCTTGGATGGTGAAAGACCCCTAGGTGGTAAAATATTAGATTTAATATTCATATATTTAAACCTGTATGTATATAAAGGACACTCTATACACATGTAAACCAGCAATGGCAATAAAATAATATTCAATAATAATAACAAAGATCTCAGTCACTGGGGGCATCAGTGTGTACTTAGATGATCTATACAATTTACTGGTAATAAAGCTTACAGAATATGAGCTGTGAAAAATAAATGTGAACAGAGTGTGGGCTCCATGTCCATCACAGCTGAGCTGCGGTGTAACTGCGTAATTATTAGTTACTTTCTGATCAATAGCTGAGAGTAACTACGTAGAAAAATAAAGTGGATTTAGCTCATTTCCCTTTGGTTAGAGCTTGGATTGAATGTTTAAGACCTGACCTTCACGTCGACAGCCTAAAGTGGACTTAACCTCTGTCCACAGCTGGACGCCGCCGCCGCCGCTGATCGACGCGCGCGTCACATCGCAGCGACCACAAAACCCAATGTGTGAATCTGACTCCGTCCTGTCAAACATGAACACATCACAACTCACCGATCAGGGAGAGCAGAGCTGAAGGTTTGCTGTTGTTTCCCATTGTCAGAGCTGGTGACCGGCGAGACCGAGGCTCAGGTACAGAATGAGTCAGTGTGGATTAAAAACGCCTCCGAGTTGTCAGAATAACCATTAAGGGGCAGGCGATCCCTATCTGAAAACCAGTTGCTTCAACCCTGCTGTCTGTCTGCTGGGTGTGGTGAAACACAAATGTAATTCAGGAAATTTTACACTTCCAGTGTCCAATTAAAAAGGCAGACCCTACAGGCTCCTGGTTCTGATGCACCCATCCCGGTGATGGCTTTCATTTCAATCAGTCTGTTCACTTTGAACAACAGTAACCTTTTAGTTTAGTTTTGCAGTAGTCAGTAACAATCCTTTACATTTCACAAGCTCCTCTTGTGTTTCCTTTAGTGTAGCTGGGTCCACAAAACAAATAATTTACCAAAGCAAAGAAATATGTTTGAACACGAAGTAGCTCATTAAAAAAAAATGTTTTCAAAAAGGAATTAACAAATGGTATTGTGTAAATGTACCTACTTACCTATCCTGCAGATATAACTGGTACTTTAAGCTTAATTGTTTAGGACTTAATTTATTTTTATCTACACTAAGAATGTTAACTATATATTAAAAACTATTCTTGAAGTAAAAAATTCCACCTTTAAAAAGGTGTGTTCGTCTGTGTTGTGTGTGGGTGTGTGTGTTGTGTGACCTTTCCCCCACAGTAAATTCAAACAACACATAAAAATCCTTTTAAGAAATTTATTACAAAACTTTAAATAAAATAAATCCAATAAGTTATTTTTTATATTATAATAAATAAACAAACGTGTTTTCTCGTCCTTATGCCAAAAATGGTGAAGAGCCTGTTTACCATAAAGGGCAGAGCCATGTCTGACGCGGGTTTCGGTTTAGCTTGCGTCATTTCACAGTTTCATTCAGTTTTTTGAATGAGGTGACACAGAACAGTGGACTTCTTTCAGTGCTGCAGGTCTGAGGTCATACTGAAGTCTCAGATGGTGCAGATTTTATTAGTGGTGCTGATTTCACACACCTGAAAGAAAGACACATCTGAATTACAATCTATCCTCCAGAGGTTTAATTAATCATAGCTTTTGCCACTATGCAAAATGCAAAAGGTGTAGAGGCCTAAAAGAGAAATCCTAAAAGAGAGAAAGCAAACAGGGAAGCGTCTATAACACAGTAGAGACTCACCTCTTAAAGGCAAAGCAGTATATCATGATGGCCAGGGCCACTAGGAGCATGAGGACCCCAAAAGTGATGCCAATCACTTTCTCTAACTCAGGCTGACTGCGAGTTTCATCACTGAAGAAGAGGCAGCGAGGCCCGCTGTACAAGCGTGTGCAGCTACAGGCGAGGCAGAGAAATACGTGAGTGCATTCCAGACATGAACACGAACCAACATGTGCGAGTGGATGTGAGGCGCAGTGTGCACCGATCTTATATGGTAAATAACACTTCATATTTACATGCAGAAAGGCTTGTCACTGTCTTGGGGGTACATGCACACTCCTCCGTTCTCACAGAAGTTTTCATGTTCGCCTCCACACGATCTGTGCAGGGGCAGAACTACGGGGGTCTCCATGCTGCCTGAAAAGAGCAGTGTAGTATAATTATTTATCCAATATCAATGCATCTCCCACTAACTAGTAAGCAGTGAATTTATAACGAGAGTCTGGAACTGATGTATCAGTGGCCAAACAACAGAAAACCCCAAAACAAATTAACCAATTAAAAAAGACATAGTGAGGTGAATTTTGCGATTTAGCCAGGACTGATAAATTGTATGGTTATTCAGCAAAACTATTTGCCTCCTCACACAGATTTATCAAAGATAACTCGTGTATTTGCACATAATTAATATTGTGTGTGCACAAGTTGCAAATCACTCAAATGGTCCACTAGAGATACTCACTGTTGTTGAGCTGTGAGCTCTGGGTTAGATTTGACTGAGGAGTCACAACTGTGGTTTGGAGGTCGTTAGTCAACACTGCCGGTTGTGTCGCTGTAGTCAGGAGGAGCAGCACTGTCACTGCTGAGAGGAAACCTGGAGAACAACAGAAAATATGTGACATTTAGATTGATTGTGCTCCCTAGTGACTCATATTGCTTCGTAGATTCTTCTGCTCTAGAAAATGCACTGATGTGACAGCACAGAATAAACTAGACGCTTACCGTTCCTCAGGTGTGCATGTCTCTGTGTGAACATCTTGTCCTCTGGTGGTGAGATCTGATGTTTATTAGCACAACTCTGTCCGTGCAGCGTGGTCCGCATCAGGCTTCTGCTGAGCTTATATACTGTGTTCCCAACCACTGAATGGTTTGAACAACCAATCAACGAAGCGCACATTTGGTGGACAAAAAAAAAGGAAGCATTCCCTACAAAAAATCATCCGCATCATAACCTTTTATCTCAGCCAACTCTGCATGCAGAGACAAATTCGAAAGGTTGATGATGGCGATGGGGACACGTGACTACCCAGAGGCTCTCCCAGAGAGTAGTTCCTTCCTGAGAAAGCACTGAACCCACGCAGGCCCTTGGCAAATTGATAGTTTCACTCAGATGCTTCCACTGCACAGTTTCAAAAGGTTGCTTCATTGACAGCTGCAGGTGTTGTGAAACGCTCAGATTCTTCAGAGGGGTGATCACAGTAGAAAGTGTTGGACGGGTTTTTTGTCATACCTTTACCTACGTTCAGAACATGACAGACACTGTAAAGTGGAAAAAACAGCATTCACTGTCCGTTAGTTGTTATATAGGAGTTCTGAATTACAAATGTGACTTGGACGTCCCTAAACATCAAGTGTCCAATATACTGAAACCAATATTTTATCCACTTGTTGCATAAAGTGCGCGTTTGATCCTCACAAAACCAAATCTATGATGCTGTCGCCCTGATGGTCCGTGGTGTAAATTCATTATGTGGCCGTGTCCTACAAATATTTTGCGTGTCTGTCCTAAAAGGAAGATCTGTTTTTTCTTGAATCTATTCTATTTCTCCAGAGAGGTGACAGCTGTGGATAGAATTATGTTTTCATCTCCGGAACATCTGGAGTGAATTCCTTTACATTCGGCACATACGCCCACTTGGATGAACTGATTCGATTTGCTTTGACCTTATGCCTTTCACTTTCCTGACATTGTAAACATGGAATTCTAGAGAGAACTGTATAACGGCAACATCTATTTGACCTCATGGATGAACTGATTAGACTTTGGACATACATACATGTAAACTGTAATAAACCATTGTATGCCATGTCATTTGTTGGAATGATAGACTCTTATATAACTGTGGGATTAATTTTTACACTCGAGAACCATGAAATTGCTTTAATAGCAGGCACTAGACAGGAGAAAATAAATAACATACCAGTAACATTCTCATAATGAGTAACGTTATGAGATGAGCTTCATAGGATGTGACTTAACGTGTTAAGGAAAATGTAAACACGTAGAAAAAACAAAGTCAGAAATTGTTTTATTGGCATTGTTTTTTTATTTAATACTCCTTTTCCAGTGAATCTGGAATGAACCAACATGACTCCAGTAGAAAATATATTAATCTAAATTCTTAGAAAGTGAACTTTCAAATAAATAACAAATAAATTCATGAAGAAATTCACAATATAAACAAAGTATTTATCAAACGAGTTTCCCAGCAGGTATGAAATGGTCCATGAGCTCGTGGACTTTTAAATAAAAATGTACAACATGTTCGTCTAGGTATGTATGTAAAAAAATGATGCATATATTGTTCGCAGTGTATAGCATTCATTAAAATCAATGAGTCTATACTGTCTGTGGTTAATGCATTAACGCATTTCTAGCAGCCGCCACAGTGTTTTTCATCAGCATTGCGACTGTCATTGGACCCACGCCTCCGGGAACGGGTGTGATGAAACCTGCTTTCTTCTTCACCCCTACAAGGAAAACAAACATTCTTGTAATGAAAAGGAATTTAGTTGAGGTTGACACATACATCCCAGCTAAAGGGGAGAAGAGTTACAACAAATAACTGGTTCCAAAAGATTACCTAATGCTAAAAGTTTTGTAAAATGAAATACTTTTTTTGTGGTATTGCTAAATGTTTTTGTGATAAAGCTTGTTCGTTCGAGTTCCCTGCAAAAATATTTTATACAGTAGGTTTTATCTCCCAGCCCTGTGATAGACTGCTGACCTGTCCAGGGTTACAGTAAAATATTTGATCATTTACCCTCAAAATCCACGTCACCAATAAGCCGGAGTTTCCCTGTTTTTGGGTCTTGGAGGCGATTTATGCCCACATCAATGACTGCGGCACCCTCTTTCACCATATCGGCCGTTATCAGCCCGGGAACACCTACAGTATCAAAAGAAACCAAGGAACTGTTACAGTTAGAAGATGCAATAAGTTTTCAAGGAATTATTGCTCGAGAGAAAGAACTTCCTAGAATGTGATTTCAACACAGGGCTGGCATCAAAGCTGCTCAACAAAGGGATTGTGACAAAAATACCAGTTAGAGGTGAGATTTACTACCGCTCAGACACAGCACACAGACACCAGATGAGTGACACACTAACCCCAAACTACACCCTCAGCCTAACTACACAAAAGCACGATTTACTGCAGGTGCTGGATCAAAAGCACAAGCACCTGGAACCCAAACACATGCTATTTCCCCAGTAACATGACAACAGCTGGTTGGCCGGGGTTCACTTAACCATGCAGTCGATAATTAAAGCTCATTAATGAGAAAAATAATTCCGTGTGGCACCAGTCGAGTATAATCTATCTAAAGAGTCTTTTGACAGATCGCTGCCCTGAAGTGGCTGATGGTTCCACATTCCAGCTTCCACAAAGCACCATTGTTCCTAACGGAAGATGTAATCTGAAACCACAGATTGGGCAGAGTAACAGTTAAGCGTACGGCAACTGACAGGATCAAGTAAGGGCTGGTAAGGACTTTCACAACCTTTCCTCCTGCCTACAAGTCAGGCCACACGACGTCCTGAATTGCAGTTTCAATGTAATGTAAAAGGCATCTGACACTGGTTTAAGGAGTTCACACTGAAAATGAGAGAAATTCACTTTTATATAAATGTACAAAAAGGCCACACAGAAGAAAATACACTGAATATCTTTGTGGTTTTCACCACTAAAAACACGAGATAAAGAAAATTACGCTGAACATTTTGCAGATGCATGACAAGTGAAAACAACATTTACGGGTGTCTGGAGGTGGGATTACCTGCAGCTGCAATGATGATGTCAGCCAGGCTTGTTAGCTCCTTCAGCTGTTCTCTTGGCGTACACCTGTGAGCAATGGTCACTGTGGCATCACCTGAGAGAAAACAGCAGGTTTTGACGGAGATACACACCAAATGACGAAACACAAGTGTCCTGCCAAAATCCAACCCTGATACATACAATTTTGTTTTCATGTACCAAGGTTCTGAGACTCTGCCGACCACTCGCAGCCAATGGTAGCGTGTGTCTGTGAAGATTCTCGTTCATCCAGGTGAAGTTGTCAGAAGGTTCAGTCATGGCAACTGGACTTTCTTTCCTTTGGTAGAGACGTTTCGTTCTGCATCAACGGAACCTTTTCAATCGGTCTTGAATCCAAGTCAGGTGTGAGGTGAAACTAACCTGGAGGATAATTATGTGACCACTCACCAACCACTTACCTCAGATTGAAAAAGTTCTGTGGACGCAGAACGAAACATCTCTACCGAAAGAAAGACGACCAGTTGACTAAACCACACAATGGTAGTGAATTCATATTCATTAGTGGCACTCAACTCCACAAAAATGTATGTTTTAATGATATTTAGAATACTTCAGAGACATCACCACACAGAAATACTTCCTACAATTGTATGCCAGTGAGGACCAACGACTAAATGTTTTTTAGGGCCTCCTAAAATAAAGGAAGGTCAAAAAACCTAATGCACTTATGTTACAACGACTTTAAAAGAATAACATGTAAAATAATGACTATACAAAATAATACAATGCCCATTATATATCATCAGAGATTAAAGGAAACAGCTAGTAGAAATGCTTTGAAAATGTTCCTCCTGCTTCTGTTTTGACCTGTGTAATTCTGACTCTTAACTTCTGTAACGTTGAACTGAACTATAAACTATAATATCCATTTCACTGTTGCAGTTCTAGTTTGACTATCAGACATCTTGTAACCACTTCAGCTATTTTCTCTATACTATACAAGCACCAATTTTAGATGTTGAAAATTTGAATACATCAGATACAGACCAAGTCTTTTTGATTTATGCATTGTGTCTTTACTATAATTACAGTGTCTGGTCCAACTTTAAGCCATTTCATTTGATCTACTGTATTATACTCGGGCCATGTGCTGATTTAGTTTTGTTTTTATTTATCAGACTCGGACCAGGTGAAATCAGTGACTAATTGATCACGTTTCAACAGGGCTATATGATCCAAATAGAATAGGTTTGTTTATTCCAGGTAAATTAATGTCGGGCCTGCCATTGTCCTCCTAGACCCAGACCAGCACATCTTTCAGTGACCAAGGATGTAGTTAGCAATTACTCAATGAGGAAGCTTAATCTTTCTCTAAGATGTATGAGGACATGCTGTGTAGTCATTACCAAACTGTGACTGGATATACAGAGACAATGGAAAACAAAGACAATCACAGGCATCCCTTCTTAAGAATGGGATGGAAGGAAAGGCAAGTCCCAACACATCATGCCTGTATCTCCTTACATTCCACCTTTGGTGTGTGTGTGTGTGTGTGTGTGTGCGTGCGTGAGTCTAGTGGAAGAAAATGTAAATAATGATGTTCATTTTTCAGTTTTTTCTGCGTCCTGATTGGCTGTGGACGACTGTCAATCACTCTCCTCTGAGCCGTGTCTCCTTTCCAGTACAGAATGCGTTCAGCTTGCCAAGTTTGTGTGTAGTGAGGGGTTTTACAGCCTTAAAACATCTATAATCATAAAAAATAAAGGTGACTACTTCGCAGATGTCGCACATTTCGGGTTATTTTTAGAACGTAAATTAACGACGACCACTAAGCTTATAAACTTTACCTTTTTTGTTTATTTTTTAAGTACAATTTACATTCATTTATCATTTATTTGTCCTAAGAGTCCCTGAAAAACTGTATTCTTTCAGTCACCAGTCTGCAACAGATAATAAACTCACCACAAAGTCCCTATTTCAGTTCCAGTTAGTCTGGAATATGATCCTACTTTCACTTACTGTGTTTTCTGCCCCCCTCTGCTTTTAAGAAATCCACTAAGGGGCATTATACTTTCATCAATCATTAACACAACTAAAAATATACAAAGCAGAATAAAAGAAAGAGCAGGATGTTAAACAGCAATTATTAGGTGTGTTGGTGTTAAACAGAATTATTACCTCAAATCTTTACAACATGACTTGACCTTTTGCTTGCAGATTTGTGGATCTGACGCATAGAGTTTGACAAACATATCCAATGCTTGTAAACGCTACCCAATTCCATCGCAAATCTCCTCCCTTCTTCCTAAAACCCTATAAGGACAGCTGATCCGTCTCGCCCTGCACTTTACCTTCACACCCCTTGTTTTCCTCCAGCGGGACATGCATCAGCATTTCTTGTTTGATTAAGAGGATCAATAAAGTCATATCCTGAGAAAAGCGTCATAGATTATTAAGGGAGAGCCAAGATGATGCAATTGGTGGTTGGTCTCATTTTCCTACAAATTGCAACACTTCAATCATTTTAGAACGCTGGCGAAGAGAAACGCGCACGCACTTACCCCCCGGGCGTTCGTGGTTCCGATCAGTATGCAGCAACATTGCAATGGGCATTCCAACATTTTTGGAGCGGCCAGCGACCAGCACATTCTTTCCCACTGTCTCAATACCTGCACAAACATATTTTGAGGGGAAAATATTTTTTTGCTTGGTTGATAGAAGGGCTAAGCTGAGACACAGTTATTCGGGCTGCTGCATCACAGCCTGGCACCACAATGTCGCATGTGATAATTATTATTACATTCACTGTCGGCCAAGATAAGATCATTAATTACAGGGCATGTGGGAGGGTGCCTAACAACCTCGCCGATTTGTAGTACGTGCTGTATGTTGGCCAAGATTTTGGAAGTTGCATTGCCACAGATACTAAAACATGTGTATGAAGTTTGCAGTGAAATGTTGAAAATTAGGAGTACCCTGGTTGCTGCATCTCATACCCTTCCTCTATTCACATGTTTCCCCTCTATAGCCATAAAATGCCCAAACACATTTAAAAAAGCCTCTAAAATGTACTTCCTTTTTCACCTTTTACAATGGTGTTTCACGTAATGATGAGGGATTCAATTTGAACATCTTTAACAGCTATGTGTTTGAATCCCTGAAGGACTGGTAGTGCTGTATAACCATGTGGTGTACGTTTAGAGAGAGAAAAACCTTTGAGTTCATCACCCTTTCACCATACATCACTGTCTGATATAAGACATTTCATGGCTGATAATGAAAACATCACCTCTGTATGGATACGCGAGGAACCTTGACGATTGCTTTCAACAAGGACATCCTGCTTATCATTCAAATAGCATCACAAATTTATGCAGCATTACTGAGGAACCTCTCAATGTCTCAGAAGCCTTGATTTCTATCAGGAGGTACTAAAGCATCTAAACTATGTAAGTTTACTTTTTTTTTACTAAAGCATTTGTTACCTCAAGTGAACTTACTAGATCAGAAGTCAGTTCCAGCTGAAGCTTTATCACCATTTGTACATGAACAACAGCACCCTCCTCTGGGAGATACAAGTTACTTGGTTTGGCAGCTGGTTTTCATGTATTACAATTTCATGACTACCTGTAGAATCAATAAGTAAAAGCAGTACTGCAAAAAACAGTTCTGTCTTAACTCCTATTGTTTTTACTTTCATTGTAATACATGTGTTTTGTTTTTAATGGTGTCAAATTTTAATCATTTATGGTCTTAATTTTGACAATGAGATTGTCGAAAGTTTGCTCTGACAAGCTGCAACTAAGTTTTTAATCTTGTCTGTTTGTCACAAAGTTAAAACACACACACACAAAATTATGGCAAAAAACGTCATTAAACACTGAATTAAAAAGAAGATGGTTATAAATAAGGAAGGTTCTGGTGGTTTACCTGCCCTTTTGATGATCTCCCAGACTGCTGCAGGTGTGGCAGGCACCATTGATCTCTGGTCCAGACACAGCTTCCCAATATTTACAATATGGAACCCATCCACATCCTTCTCTGGCGCAATAGCGTTGCACACTGCTCGTTCATTAATGTGCTCTGAAGATTGGAGGCAGTTGGACAGCTGTTAATATGGTCAAATTTCCAACCATAAACTTGCTGATTGGCTGTCTATTTGTAGAACATGCAAAAGGACATCTAAACTAATTTTAGGTGTGCATCAATTTTGGGTTTCTTCTATTTAAAATGTATGTTGTACCATCTACGGCATCCATGTCCACAATAAGTTTGTGTAAAAATCCTACTACACTGTTATGTAAAGCGACTCTGATGTCAGCAGCTGTTGCCCTTGTGTTTACCAGGAAGTGGCAGCTGCACCAACAGGCCACTGACCCTCCAGTCACGATTCATCTTGTCAATCAGCTCCAGCAACTCCTCCTGGGAGACTGAGCAAGGCCGCACCACGGTGTCACTGGAAATACCTGGTGTGCACAAACACATCACACACACTAAATGTTCAGCACATTGTCATGTGTCAATTATAGTGTGAACTGCATTAGACAGTTATTGATCTTTATGAGCCACATTGTGCATTCAGTGTGCAGGAGTGTGCACGATGCTCACATCTTACCCAGGATGCTGGCTGCACGGGTCTTATTCTTAACATAGGTACGACTGGCTGGGTTGTCCCCTACTAAAACGACTCCTAGATGGGGTCTCATGTTGCCCTGAGCTACTAGCTCTTCCACGTCACGTTGGATTTCTCTGTGGAGCTGGCGAGCCAACTCTGTGCCCGAAATCACTACAGCGGCATGCCTGGAGAGGTCAATGGTACAGACACAAGTGAAAGCACATGATTTGGCTCTGGGAAAATTGCAATATGCTCATATAATATCATTAATCACTTTATTAACAGTGAAAAAGCTTATTACATTTTTACATTCATCTAGATTTAGAAAAACAAGATATTTCACTTAATAACAAAGAAAAGCTACACTCCTCTTTGCAAATTCTTAGTTTAAAAAGAAATGTATAGGTTGTGTAGGGTATAGGGTGGTTACATAAAGCTAACAGTCACAGACACGCACAGGGGTCAATGGGGGCCTAAAGGCACATATTTGCCCCTGGATACTCTAAGAAGTTCATTTCATAAATTAATTTATTCTGGTATAGTAAGTAGATGATTGATTATAGTTTTTGATTTGCCTAAAGTTCATAAAATACATATGAATTACAGCGTTTCCTTAAGCAACAACCAGAGAACATGCAATAGTGTGAAATGCATTCAAAAATAATAATTTTCAGACAAGCAACGTGTTACATGAAGATTTACCACTTCTTTTAAACGCCAATTAAAAAGAGGGAAAACTGGCAGAGCAAAACATATCTGTTTAGAACTTATTGAAAATTATTAGACTGTAATGCTTTTCAAACTATTACACGAATCAAACAACAATGTCGCCATCACATTTTCTACATTTTAAATTTTAAGGTTTTAAATGTTTGTGTGGGTTAGGCTGGTCGCTCTCTTAATTGCGTCACTTTGTTGCGCCGTTTTCTTCTACAGTAGTAACGGAACCCTAACGGTGAAGTAGCGCCACCATCTGTTCACCTCGGCGAACCGACTACTGTTCGAGAGGATAGCAACTAAAATTGCGCATTATTTCGCACTTTATGTTGATGACAATCAATGAACAGGTGCTCTACATTTGAATGGAAACCCACTTCACCGTCCAGCTACACCCACCCCTTCTACCGCGAGATGACCTGCTGTCAATCAGCACCCCTGACACGTGACGGTACACACGCCTTCGCCGGTGCTGAAGCTTCGCGCATCCATCCCGCCGCAAAGTAAAACCGTACATTTAAAGAAAAAAACCGCGGTGTTTTAAATGGGGTGCCTTTTACCTCGTCGCCGACTGGTGTAGATGTCTCCTTTGACTTTCGCATTTTCTGTGCGTCCGCAGTTTGGCCCGGCAGCAGTGGTGGTGTAACGTTAACGGGCTACAAATCCTGAAGGAGGAGCGAAGCGGTGAAATAGAGGCGGCCATGTTTGCGTGTCGTAGAGCGTGCGTACGTCGTGCGTGTGTGCGTGCACGGCAGGGAGAAAGGGGGCGGGGCAGTATGTGGACAACATAGGTAATGAATGATGACCTGTGCTGTACATACAGCCCATGCTGAACATACTGTAGCTTTCATAATTGGATTTGTTTGAGCTGGGGAAAGGCAGACAACTGCCTATGGGGCCCAAATTGTCCTAGACTAAAAGTCATGGTATCTCATTTCATTATCATTTCATTATCATCATCAATGTAGACTGCTATAAATTTTTATCCATAGATGGATTATAGGAAAATGGGCAGTAAAGACAGTAAAGGCCCACCCTCCTGCACCATTTACATAGAACCCAGAGACTCAAATTGAGTCAATTGTATGTATTGTGATGTGTTTTTTAATAATGGATTAAATGTGAACAGCAAGTTACCACAAAACAACTAGTGAAGTTTTGCTTGACAAATGACAGTTATCACAGTAGTTGCCATTTAAATTTGGGTCAGTCATCATTTTTGGTACCTTTTTTTGCTGGCGGCAGTCATTTTCTGTAGTAATTGTTCATCTCTAAGGGCTGATTTTGTGTCTACTTTTGTTTATCATTGTCATTTGTCAGCGGTTTGCATTGATTCAGTGTCCATTTTTGGTAGTCAGATTAAAACTGAAACAATTATTAACACTCACTTCCGAAGATATACAGCCATGGAAGTAAGGACACACCTGTTACAGGAAACGGAGAAGACATACTGCATAACCAGAGCTGACAAGTAACTACCAGGAGTTAATTATTAGAAGTAAATAGGAAAGTAGAGCTGCTTGATTAATTTAGCTGTGTCCATCTGTTCAAGTAATGTGGCTAATATTACTGGGAGGACAATTGTTTTGATTTGTTACAGTGACTTTTTTAAGGAATACACTTGTTTCTCTTACCGATTAACAAGAAAATCCAGGATTTACCTGTAAACTGCTGAATACAATACAAATATTACACAATATGACGTTTTAGGAAAAAATGAAAAGCGGGGTGTCACAGTTATGGTTTTTATGCCACAAGATGGCAGCAAATATTTGGTGTAATAACTGAGTTGTGCATGGTCCATTTAAACAGTTTGCAATCATATCCAGTGGTTTCCCAGAGAACTTATGATGCAAGAGTAAATGGAAAATAATATAATTATTATATTATAAAAATAATGAAACCAGGATAACGGTGGAAATCTTTTAGCTTTAAACAGGAGTGAACAGATGCATGGTGAAAAGAAAAAAGGAAAAGACACGTCAGTTACCCAAGTTTGTCTCCTACAAATGTATTTTATTTATACATTCATACATATGTTGGATAATTGTGTGGCCACAAGGAGCACATGATGTTTAGACCTGAAACTGGCATCAAGTGACTTACTTTTTCAACTTTTACTTCTTTTACTTCCTGAAACAAAACCTAGTTCTCTAAACATAAAACTGTGAAGAGTGCATATAGTGTTGGCAGCTTTACATGAAGTGAACATTTAGTCGATACAATGATAAAAACATCCTGTGTGAAAGAGCTCGGACAGGAGACGCAAGGTTTTGTGGCACAGATAAAAATCAGATAAAAGTTCATGTTTACAGTGTAAACACATTCACCGGTAGGAGTGCACGGTGTCATGCCATGTTATACAAATTATTCAAATTTCACTTGAGTAATGCCCTAAAATCACAAATTATATGAATCCATCACACGTGAAATCTTCTGACGCATATAGTGTGTGAGCTGGTAACGCGAGTCAGCTTTCTTTATAGTCACCATTGTACTGTAAGTGGGCAAAAGCCTCGTCAATGTATCTCACAGTAGTCCAGGGTATTAGGTTAGGTTAGGTTAGGTTAGGTTGCTTCTATTGTCTCCAGGGAGAAATTACTTTGGCGCAAGGATGATATGCTACACATATCGAATACATTCAGAATAACCATACACATTCAATCATACATTAGACATTTGTGCGAAACAAGAACTACCTTCCCCCTTAAGTCCCTCGTTGATCAGTTTAACTGATAGTGGAGCAAGTGAATGTTCATTAACTCAACATCAGAATACAGCACATGAGGTGAATCTCATAAAATACTGTTGGCCTGCTGAATAACTGACTCCTCAAAAAGTATGTAAGTGAATTCCAACACGCTGATGTTAAACAGTTAAATAAGAAGAGAAAGAGACTGAAGAATAAGAAATAGAGCTGTAAACACCTAGATAGCAATAGTGATAATAATCACTGTGACATGTGATTGTCAGATAACATAGTAACGAGGGATGCGGTTTGCTGCACAACAACAGCAGATTTATTTTCTGATGCAGCGGTTGTTTAGTCAAACAACACAGACTGTACCAGTCATACGTGTTGAGAGAACACCAGGAGCTATAATGAAGCTGTGATATTTGCTGTGTGACTGTTAGAAAGCAGGCAGCACATCTGAGGAGCTTACACATTGACCCCATACTGTGGACTTGACAAATGCTGCCGGGAAAATTATATAAAAATATATATATTTATATCATATCATATCATATATATATATATATATATGGCTGCACTTGGGTGAAAAAAATCTCAGACTTTCTTGTCTAACTCTGAATTAATTGTGAGCTACCTCATCGAGATAGGAACCTCTCTGCAGCCGGATCCCTCCAGGCAACAAATGTAGATCTCCTCCTTCAACTTTACGTAAGTTAAAGGTGCCTGGTTCTGTACTAAAAGAACACCTGTAGCGTATGAACACAACCTAAAACTACTGCAAAATAGGTAGATCATTGTATGCTCTGGCTCTTATGTGTCATCTGTTTTGTTTTGTCAGAGTATGTTTGTGTTTAGTGCCCGGGATGCGCGTTGAAAGAGTTGTAGCACTAATGTAAATCGTCTTTAAGACCCTGATGAGATTTCATTGGATTATTGTGAAAGGAAAAGCCCAGTTTAATTTGTTGTTAGGAGAATGTAGAGTGTATTGGCCGACAGGCTAAATGCTGTTTTGGGTTTTGTCTGGTACTACGTTGACGGCTACAGCCTCTAGTGGGTTGAGAAAATATATAAGTCTGTCCAGTGTTGAATAATAAGTTAGGCCCAGGTGCGTGGGTGAGGAGAGTCTGTTGTTCCACCACATATGCTGGGCTGAATGGAGCAGAGTCTTGTCTCAACAAGAACAAGAAGTTTACACAACGCGAAAGAAAAATTTTTGGTCAGATCTCACACAAGTATTCAGCTTCAGATGATTTGATGATATTTCCGTGTTATTAATTACTACTATCTCTCCAAACAACTTAACTCTACGCGGGATTTATCGACATGTGGTCCCGGAGCTGAGCGTTTCTCGTGTATTTCATTATTCTCCTGCCTCCAACACATCTCTGCCTTTGCTTTCCACAGCAGATTTAAATCACGCACTCGAGTTTTCTCTAATTACCATCCAAACGACCCCTCCCCCCTCGCCCCCACCCACCGTTGTTGCCTGGCTCGCGCGTTATGTAACACATTTATGCCTCGCGCACGTGGCCGCAGTCATAATAGACGGCAATATTTAGACGGATTAAACATCGCTGCCGAGCCAGCGATCATAACCTTGACACGCAAGCCACGTCCGACCACTGATGCTCAGAATAAGAGCGAGGTCCAGGGGATTTCTGGTCGAATAACCGACTTTCTTTCTACATCCAGATTCCTGCGCTTGGCACGGGTCCGTCCCGTCGCCTAAAGAACCCGCAGCGAAAGCAGACTAGAGGAGGAGACCAGCTCTCAGACACATGTGAAGATACGCTCCGTCATAATAGGCTTTGTGCGGCTGTGTGCGCCTCCTGTTTTCATAGGTCCCGTGGAGAATGACAGCGCGAACCCAAAGCGCAGACTGGACACCGCTGCTGTCTCCTGGCTGACATTGTGTCGTTTTCAAAAACACAGTCAGATAAAGACACGGTTGATCGTGACTAATGCTTTGCGCGTTGAGCCACGGCCCGTAAACACGCTGAACGTATAGCACGTTCTCCGACCCTCCCTTCCTATGCGGTGTCATGCCCTCATCGCATTGACCACTACTCCCCCCCCCCCCTCTCTCTAACGCTATAACTCTCCCCCTCCTCCTTCATCCCAGAGCTGTCATCCTGAGCAGAGTTGAGACGACGGCTCAATCCCCAAACGCCCGGATGAGAGCAGCAGGCGACGTCCAGGGCAACATGGTCGCATGAGTCGAGGGCAACAATTGCGCGCGGGGGGGGGAACCACGGCAACTGCTGGAATCTGTGATATTTTCGACGCAACCCACGGAGGAGCGGTTCTGGGAAAACCAGGGAGAGAGAAAGAGGCGTGGAGGCGAAGAGGAACACGGCATTTCCCCCCTCGCGGTGTCTCGTTTCGTTGGTAAGTACATTTTTTAGTGACCGCGCGCGGATTCTCGCCTTCGGTCGCCTCGGTTAATCACGTTCACTGCGCAGTTCTTTGTGGCGAGCAGCATTTAGGGAGCAGCGGGCCTGTTGAGTGGGAATTCAGCGTCAGGTCGAGCTGTGTAAGCTGTGAGCCTCGCATCCAGCAGACACGACGCCACATTTTGTTTCGGTGTTCCCACTGCTCGCACGCAACCCGAGCGACTGGAGCTGCTACACGTGTGTGTGACTCCACACCCGACTGCGATGATCACAATAGCGCCGAGCGTCTGGTGGCCTGACCGCGGGTCTGAGCCGCCGCGGGGAAGCGGAAAGGGTCTAGTGAAGGAGAGAAGTGTTCTTGAGGCGTCGCTTTCGACGTAACGTTTAATCGTTCGGTTTTCAAATCGCGCGAGTTCATTTCTACCGAGCTTTTCGTGCGCAAAGCAGGGTCGCTGCTCTGCTGCTCTGTGGGCATGCGCAGTACGCGCCAGCTCTGCCGCCCCGTTGCCCAATAACGAAAAGTTGGACGTAATCTGTTTTAGAAGCACCTCGGGTCACCTCCCCGGTCTCCACTAGAAACCGTAGGGTTCAGGCTTTATTGTCACATTGCTGTTGTGTCTGATTTGATATGGATCTGTTTGGTTTCTTTCTGTTTTAACAACCATTCGTGCAGCACAAGGACATGAACAACACCAGATCACCTGTGCATGTGTATCTGCATTAGTAAGAGAGACTGATGTTGTGTAATGTGGCACACGTGCTGCTGCTGAGGACCCAGTAGCTGTTTTTTTCCCCAGCTGAGGCTTTCCTTTCCCACCGTGGTAGATTTTATTTTCCAAGGTGAAACATCACAAATTCTGACCGTGGAAACTGTGAACATACTGGAAAAGAATAAGAGGAACACCCTGCAAAATATGTCAGCTGGGTCGTTGGAAGTAAAAAATACTACACTGTAAATACTCCACAACAATTTTACTCTCGTTGTGACTTTGTTACGAAAGTATGTGAACACGATTAGCTAAAAAACTTTATTTATATATTTAGAAAAGCATTATCTGATAATAGAATGTGGTTTAATAGAAGCTCAAGTTAGGCAAAAGTATCTCAAATTAGTGCAGTAGTGAAGTAAATGTACTTTCCACAAGGCGACTGATAGTAGAAGTACGTCAATGTATTGTATAGCCATCTTGTTAATGTTGTCTGCTCCCAGTTACTAACTGGAATATATACAAATTACTTTTTTGTATCATCATTTGTCCTACACGAGCCATATCTTACCCTGTTGCCTACAAACGTAGTGTTCCACGACATTCAAGTGGCCAGAATGAGGATTATCAGTTAATAATTAATGTGAAAAATATGATAACAATGAGTGAGGAAGAAGAAGAACGTCAAGGTCTGTCACTCCCTAACACGCTTTTTTAATGTTAACTCCTATAAAAGCTCCACAAAGTAAAACGTAAGCTCTGTGAACCAGATGAACAAATCATGGATTGCTATATGTTGTCGAGCCGTAAAGGTTGTAAAACAGATATGAAAACACATTATGATAAGATAGGTGGATTAATGACTTCCCTCTTTTTACACATCTTTATGTTGGCATATGGGAGCACAGTCCGGGGCTTCCGTTTACCACCTTCAATGATAAGCTTCTCACCTTCTCACAAATCTCTATGAAAACATCCTTCAATTGCTACTAGAATGTATTTACAGGTCCTCTGCCTTTCAGCCATGTTTGTACCTCACGCGCACCCTTAAAGAGTAGCCGGCTTGCCTAGAAATGGCCTCTTAAGCTACAGCAATGTTTTCTAACACGGTCAGGCTGGAATTTCTATAAAAACAAAGTAAAGTCCTCGCATCCTCACAGTTTA
>JAUMTR010000027.1:16740010-16754332 GCA_032270685.1 Microctenopoma stevenorrisi | reverse complement strand
ATTAATGACTTCCCTCTTTTTACACATCTTTATGTTGGCATATGGGAGCACAGTCCGGGGCTTCCGTTTACCACCTTTAATGATAAGCTTCTCATTTTCTCACAAATCTCTATGAAAACATCATTCAATTGCTACTAGAATGTATTTACAGGTCCTCTGCCTTTCAGCCATGTTTGTACCCCACGCGCACCCTTAAAGAGTAGCCGGCTTGCCTAGAAATGGCCTCTTAAGCTTACAGCAATGTTTTCTAACACGGTCAGGCTGGAATTTCTATAAAAACAAAGTAAAGTCCTCGCATCCTCACAGTTTAATCTGTTGGTTTGCATTCGTAGCTGGTAGATTTTCTATGGGGACATGCTTTCGTTACAGTTCAAGTTCTTTGTGAACTGACCTTTGGCAGATCTAGGGTTTTTCTGAGTAAGGGGCCACAATATTTATAGAGGCGCCAAATATTTGTCCAACAACATAAAAAAGCATTTTAAAAAACATTTTAATTTTTAATCTTATCCTACCGACAAACCCAAGGGTTAGTGAGTTCATTTCCAGTCCCACCAGGTTACATGTCAAGGTGTCCTTGGACAAGACACTGATACCCTGACTCTTACCAACAAAGAATTTTCCTAAAGGGATCAAAAAAGTATCTATTATTATTATTATTATTATTATGATTATTACTATAAGCTTTATTGATGCTTGACATTTGCCTCATCAGCACCACTGGTCTTTGGCTTTGAAATTGCATCCATCTTATTGCACTAAGACAAAAGGACTGAGTGAGGGGACTGGGGCACCTCAGGGGGCCAATCTGATTTCAGCTGGAGCCAATGCCCCTGTGGCCCCGCCCCAAGATCCGCCACTGGAACTGAAAGCGAGAGTGCAGCTATCGCATCAGACCACTTTGACAAACGCCAGGAGCAGTGAGTACGACTGCTGTTGCCCCATTTGACTGAGCTCCAATTAAAACGTTCGGTCACTGGGTTTGTATTTTGACTGTACGTTGACCTGCTTTTTTGTTAATGTAATCCTTTGTCGTGGAAAAAAATACAAAAACTAAAGCAGAGTGATTCACACTAAATTGGCAGTTTTGAGGCAACAGTGTGCAGCCACAGCTTAGACCACACCATCAGTAATCCTTTTTTTAAGCTAACCCTTAAATCCAAATGCATCACAACAGAGCAGTGCATATTTAAACAGCAGTTTAAGCTTAAGGTTGTGCTATAGAAGTACTGTCTGTGTGTGTGTGTGTACCCTTTGTAATGTTATGTTCAACACAGTGCTGTGAGAGTAGTGCTGACCAGTTTCCACGCAGTTGGGCTTTCTCATTCCACGTGCGCAAGTATTGTATGGCAGTGTTTTAAATGACAATGTGGAAACAATGTGAGAGTGCATGAGGCTTCACTTGTAAGCATTAACCTTGATAAATCAAATCTGCAACTTCAATAGCAACTAGGCTTTAGAGCTAAACATGAGTTTAACATCAGAACTTCACTGTCCAGGCCGCACATTTTACTGTTTTGCTCCTATAGCATTGAGGAGTAAATTTTAGACTTTTAAGTAATCTAAACATGCAACTTTTTATGTTTTACCAATATATTGAATATTTCATTCAGTCATTTTCATATAAACTTGAAGCACTTAAAACACCTACAGCATCTAAACATGCAACTTTTTATGTTTTACCAGCATATTGAATATTTCATTCAGTCATTTTCATATAAACTTGAGGCACTTAAAACACCTACAGCTACAATATAAAACTTTCTGAAATCTTTCCGCCAGGGCATCGTCCTGTGGTGTCTCATAGATAAGTGGACCCATTCGTGTTAGTCTGTGCACAGGGTTTGACCTTTGACCTCGAAAAGGGAATATGTCCGTAATGCTGCCAGTACTGTTCAACATGTCTGTGAAGGGTTTGACCTCTTCTCATACAAAATAATTAAGGAGCATATGTACTAAAAAGCCTGTGGCTTTAAATGAGCAATTTTAACACTTAAATTGTGGTATTTAAGTAAATATGGGAATCTGCAGATTATATTATCAATAAGTGTATAATTGTTACTGTGATGTCAAACAATGGCATTATTTGTCTGTTCACTGACTAATGACATCAACTAATCATTTCAGAACTACTTTTAGACCATTGGTAAGACTAAACAAGCCGCCTGGTGGCTTAATGGGTTAAGCGTCATACTGGGATGCAGAAGGTCGCAGGTTTGAAGCCCTGTCTGACTCCTAGTCCATCCCCTACCAGGTGTGTCCTTGAGCCAGACAAGTTGCTTTGGAAAAAAGTGTTTGCCAACCAAAGTAAACTATACAAGCAAGTTGAAGAATCTTAATTCTCACTTTTAGACCTAATGATTGATGAAACATGATTCTTAACGCTGCGATGCACAATTTTACCTTACTCTTTTTCTAAGATTCGGATTCTGATTTTCGAACTACTTTAAAATAAATTCACATTTTCCAAATATGGAGAAAATGAAATGTATGCAAAAGGCCCCGAAGTCTGTTCTGGTTCTGGTTCTGGCCCCGCGCAGGACGGTCCTTCTGCCAGTGGGTGTGTCTGTATCTGTGGGCAGAAAGGCAGTTGGCACTAGCGCTGGAAGTGTCACAGTAGAACAGTCTGTCTCTGATCGGCCCACCTCACCCTCAGAGCACAATCCCTGTTGTGTCTGAGCCCTCTTTCACCATGGCAACATCACATGATAGCATGGAGAGAGTGGGAATTTTCATTTTGTGTGTGTGTGTGTGTGTATGTACATGCTTGTACCAATATTGCACAACCCATGTTGTTGACAACCAGTCATTAAGCACGTCACTGGTCATGTGAAGCTGATAACGTCATTTTTTTTATTAACAAAGGTCAGAAGGTGCACAACAAACATATTAAAGCAGGTTGAGGTTGTTGTTGTTGTTGTTGTTGTTGTTAAAGGGGACTGAGAAGATAACACATTAAGGGAGCTGCTAGCTGCCAGCAATGGTGAAGAGGATGAAAACAATTGGAAACAAATTCAGAATAGCTGTTGTTCAGACATCACAGTTGCGTGATCTCTTGTTGATTTAATTGCAGCATTACTCTAGGATCAGGACACCATTAAAGCTCGGGGGGTGGGAAATCCAAGCCATTTCAGCTCCTAATTAGACTACTTTACAACCACCGGTTCGGCTTTTCCTCAGTATTTAACCAGATCTAAGTTGTGTGGACGCAAACATTCTTGAGGCCTCATTTATACACTTACATATTTGTGGTTTGTACACATGTATGTGTATGCATCTGGCTGCAGGGAACTCCTGCATTATGGCAAGTTTACAGCCTATAAGAATGCTGCCGTCCCGGCCCATGAAGGTCTGCAATCCTCTCTGACTCAACAGCTCTTAATACGGATATTGTCCTCACATATTGATTGTAGTAGGTTTTTTTGTACATATACCTCAGTATATGTATAAAACTGGATAGACTGGCGACTCTCTCCTTCCTGTTAGATTTCCTGTCTTGTTTGCTTTGAAGCAGCCTCATTCAACTCGGGGAACAGTGGCACATTCAAAACAGACTCTATAGTTATGGCTTGTTTAAAGATAGTTCCCTTAAAAATCTGTCACGTGAACAATTAGCCATTTATTGCCTGTTAGCGTGTGACTGTTTATACTGGTGGCATTAAGTTCTCTGACCTGTTGTGTGCTTTTGGCCTTGTTTGTGCTCTCCACTCGGGCCATGAGAGCCATTTTGTAGTGTTTCTGGTGGCCTTCTGTGTGCAGCAGGGTCCGTATCAAAGCGCTGTCACACAGAGCGTCTCTTGTTTAGGTGCTGGCCTGGTGTTAACTATGCTAATGACGGGCTTAGTGCTGAACTGTGAGGCATTGTGGTTTTATTTATAGTATGTAGAATGCACATTATTTTCCTGTTTGCCTCATCCAGGTACATTTGTCCAGATACACCTCTGGCTTTACTTTCATGACTCATACATTTGTTTCTTAAACCTGGCGTCAGGGGTTTTTATAAAATGTTTTGAGTAATGCCACTAAAGGGAATACTGATAAATACGTTAGGGAGTTATTTGTGGCATCAGGGGTGTTTTGTCAGATCATGTCAATGACACATTAGGTTATTTTCGTGTCTGATGGATCCAAGTGTATGCCACTCTAGACTGCAAATTCTACACATTTCCAAAGAGACAGTCACACAGGACAGGTTCAGCATATTGTGCTGCACAATGGTGACAAAAAATGCATTTTGACTGCTTTTTTATCTTTTTGTTGCTTTGATTTGAGCGAGCTCTGGATAAAGTGAGCTGTTTATAAACCTACTACTCAAGAAGCCTTCACAAAATAGTCTGAAATTATGTGAATGTAAATTCTTAATGAATTGTGCAAACAAACATGTGCTTTTCAGCGTCAATCATGGAAAAAAGTGGCCTGTGGGCTTGTTTTGTACGTGTGAAAGTTCTTCTCAGTTTGTAGAAATCTCGATGTTTGAACAGGTGTTCAGTTCTCATTGTCCTACCCCACAGAGTAGCACAACAGTGGGACAAATGTTGGAGATAAATAGTACGTCATTCTGTGATGATTCTTGCTGTTTTGTTGAAAATATTACAGCCCATTTGCATTTTATTGTCAGACGGGGCATGGCTCCATGTAAGGATGCGCAGCTGGCTGACTGGTCACTGCCCACACTCATGTGACACTGCTATTTCTAGCCAAGCCATTCCTCCTCCCTACCGCCTTTAGCAACAAGAGCAAGTGGTGGATATATGACACTTAAGAAAGCAGCAAAGCTTAATGCAGCGAGGGGCAAATAGTCTGCTGGTATCTATCCAGAGACCACATTGCAGAGTTGGGATAAGCTACTATAGGCAGAACAATGGTGTTTGGTGTTTCAATGGACAAACACATGCGCAGACATGACACAAATTCATCTTGTTTCTCGAGAAGACGTGTGATATTGATCCAGTAGAGTTCTGGCCCGACTGTTTGCTTAACAAACCATTTGAAAACCGGTTTTCTCAATGGTTCACTTTCATTTTTATTTCTACTCGGATGTCACATCAGCGTGCTAATATGGTCCAGTTGCTGCCCACATCAAACAACTAGAGGTACAGCCCTTCGTGCCCTCAGCGCACCTGCATGTCCGTACTGTAACTGAAAATTCCTGCTGACAGCTTTTAACTGTTGTTATGATGATCCACGTTAAACTGTCCATAAGGCATTTTGACTTTTTGTCCAACATTGAAGTTAAAAAGGTTGAAATTAATCTGTAGTTTTGAGGAAATGCTGTTGTGGGCCGATGTGATTTGACTGAATCATGCAGTCACGCTATTACAAACTGAGACTGCCTAAGACGGTATTAGGGCTTTTTTTTTCTTTAACAAGAATCTGGGAATTGAGTGATTAGTGGTCTAATACAGGTCTTGTTGCACTTGTTCTACTTATGGTAAATAATATATTGGATCCCTTTCAGATCTACGATAGGCCAAACATTGAGTAGTTTTGGAGTGGAGCCTGGAAAATGCACTGGCATCAAAAATAATCTCCTAGTACAAGAAACCCCAGGGAAAATGGTGAATACAGCACCTTCAGAAGGAAAGGTTTTTTCCTTGATTTGCGATCCGGAAGGTGCTTGTTCGGTGGCCACTGGAGCTACCTGGAACTGACTAAAAGGCTTCTTCAGATCTGATATCATGAACTGGATGACAGAGAATCTCTAGACCTTTAGCAGAGGTGCTTTTCTAGGGTAATGTTAGGTCTGCAAACGATGGGAGGCCAGGATTAAATATTGTTGAGAAGCTCCAGGGTTCTCTGTACTGAACGGGTAATGACATCTTCATAAAGTTTCACACATTCCAGCCACAGTAAGTGACCTCGCAGTAATGCTGCAGAGGCTTACCCAATTTCAGTCTGAGCTGTAGTCAACAAACCTGTTAACACAGGCTGCACACGTCTATTTGTGAATTGCAAAATAAATAATGAAAAAGTTGGGGTTTTTTCTGCCGAAAATCATTGTTCATTTCCAATTATTATAATCTGTGAATTTAGGCTGATATGTATCAGTGGCGGCCAGTCAATAGAGGGCTCTGTCAGGCTCACGTCTCGCATGAATAAGAAAAAAATGAAGAAGATGATAGGAATCACATAAAATAATTTTAGAAAAACCACAGACCTACGCTATAACTGCTGCATGTGCACCGGGGGTGCAAAGTTTTGCACAGGAAAAGATTAAAGACTTTACCAGCTAGACATAAAAAGAGGGGAGAATTACACTTGGTCTTTCTCCAAAAACTGTTAGGAGACGAAGTCCTGGCGAGTCTGGATTCAGACAGGTACAGATTTAATATATTGTCCTGATAAAGTGAGAAAAGGTGAGAAATGCTGCTGCTAACTGCTACGTGTCTTACAATGACTAGTGAAACTGCTCTCAGAAACCAGCTTTTTGTGTTAGTAGATCAAACACTTTGTCTGATGTAAATTAAGATAGATAGAAGATAGTGTAGTACTAGTTTGACAGCAGAAGCGTTTAGTCTGTGTCTCATTGTCAGAATGAACTGACTGCATGTTTCTTAGTTGAAGGAGAGACCGGCAATAGGGAACACATATGGTGTATTTTCACATTAATTTATTATTTTAACGCAGAGTGTTGCTTATGCTGCTTTTTCTTATACTAGTGGTGATCTGTGGTTAGAGTACATTTGAAAACTGACTTGCAAAAGTGTGCCTCCCCCAAAGAAAATGATTGAGGTACCCACCGATGTGTTATCTGAACTGTGGACCACTATGGTTGGAGCTGTGAGGCAGTTCATCTGTGAAGATACCGTGTGCAGTTAAAGCGCAACTGTCAAATCTTTTTATACAATTATTATAAACGGCAACATTTTACAAAGAGCACAGAGACACTTTTGCCACCAGCAGACCACTTGTCACAGTGAGTTTCCTTCAGTGTCGACCATGCTGTGACAGCACGTAGCACGTCGGTCCCGTCCCCAGCATCATCTCCTCTTGAAGTCTGTACTAAGCAGTGTTATTATTTTATGTCTGTGTGTATGGAGGTTTTAGTACTACTTTGCACTGATAGTCGCTTTGTGATTTTGGTCACATGCTGAGTGTAGTATGCGCTTTACCTGGCTGCAAAACAAATTTACCCTCTGGGGGCAAGGAAGTGAAGGTTTAAAGGTGAATCATAAGGTCTGTCTGGGTGTAACCTAATTTGCAGCACAAAAGCAAAAATGTTCACCACTCCTTAAAACTGAAAAGCACAGTCTGTTTGTGTGTACACCATGTGTTGTAAAGAACCTGCAAACATATGATAACAGCGGTTACAGTGTGTGCTGTGTAATTTTAAGATTACCTTACTCATACTTTAGTAGTAGGAATTATAGCAGCACAGATCTGCTTATCCTGTCGCACATTGTTTTAGGGCTGTTCGCTGCCAGGAAAATGCCTGTGGACATTATCTGCTTTTTGAAATTCTTTATTTACAGTGGGGTTTAGTGTTCTTTAATAAACATTAATTATCCAAAGGCCAATTTTGATCTGCTGTCTCTTGCTGTTGTTGACCTTCATTAAAAATAAAAAAGCTTTTAAAAATCTTTAATATAAGATAGTTTTTGGAGATTTTTGTTGTTCAACCATCCGAGGACATAGCAGAAATAGTTTCCTGTTGAAATGGCACATACGGTTTATCTCCTGCGGTGAAGGCATGCTGTGCTGAATACATCAACAGTTTACTCTCTACAGTACTGTTTCCAAATCTGACCAGCTTTATTTCCCTCCCCTTTTCATTGATACTGTAAGTATGGTGAGTGATCAAGCACAAAGCATATTTAAATGTTTCATACAGTTTGTGTAGCTACTGGAACACTACACTAACCTTAGTCATCATAAACCCACTAAAGTTAGTTAACAATATATAGTAAACTAATTACAATTTAAAATAAGAAATCAAAGTCTCATTTGTCCACATTGTTGTTGCCAACTTCCATTAACAGTTTTTGATAGATGGGTTCACAAACAGAAAACACCCCCCCCCCCACACCCATGTAAGACCCCCATGTGATTTAAGGATTGCCGCTGAAGTCGCCATGTGAATTCCTGTCCCTCTTGTGCCATTGTGTTGTCATCCACAGCTAATGCTGGCAGCACGTTTTTAAGCGTTACCCTCAGTTTGCACATAGAAAAACAGTGCCAGCTTATCTGCTGACTCACTGACTTGCAGGCCTAATCCAGCTAGTCTCGTGTTTCTTATTCCACTGTCTGTTGTGTGTACTGGGGCTTTAACGTATGGTGTGTGTGTGTGTGTGTGTGTGTGTGTGTGTAGAGGTGCGATATTCCTGCAGGACTCCATGTTCCACTGCCGCCACATCTCTCTCTGCATGTGCGCAGCAGCAGGTCTAATCAAAGCACCCTCTAATACTGTTAGCTGGGTCAGGTGCTCGAAGCCAAGATTAAGAGCAGGAGGGCACAGGCCACTAGATCCAGCTTAGGAGGGAGCACTCTCTCTCTCACTCTCTCCCTCTCTTTTTCCTCCTGTTTGTATCTCTATCCAAGGCCACTAACATAAAGGGGTTTTTTCCATTGTTGTTAGATGCAGAGTTAATGGAAGCATAAATATATAGATTTTAGCTTCAAAACATTTTGGAGAAAGGCACCAAACGGGTAAGAGCAGGGGTTTCTGTTTTGAAATGAACTGCTATGTATAAAGAGGTATTTCAAATTTATCGGCTCCCTCCTTCTTTTTAAATTAGTTGGCCGTAGCAACTCTTTGGAATGGAAGAGTGAAAAGTAGTCAGGAAACTAAAACGAGATAACCGTGACCTGGATCACTGAGGACCTTCACAGATACTTCTAACATAATGCACTGCAGAACACCTCAGCCATTCTGTGTGGCCTCAATAATAAACCTAAAAGAATAATTCCTGGTAGAGCTGCAGAAGTGGATTATATTATATAAATAAACATAATAAAGTAGCTGGTGAGTGCATTGTAGCTTTAATAGCGTGACAGTAATCTACTGCATGTCCTCACGAGTGACGAGATTTAATAAAACACATTCTAACAAAGAATATTCCATAGCATAGTACATTAAACACAGCATTAAATCATATTTGACTCAGTAATATAAGACAGTAAAATGTGACAATTTATAAGAGAATTAATATTGTTTAATGCGAAGTCATCCTGCACAACTAAAACCTTTTTTAAAATATCACGTCTCTGGTATGTACAGGTATTTGAATGTTAAAGTTAACTGAAAATAGAGTGGGGGGTGTTATTAGTAAAACATCTCTTATGAATCATGTTATTCAGATATGGTGAATTACACGTCATATGTCCCCATTTCTGAGGCTCATTTCTGTCTTTATACACTACTACACAGTGTTTTAGCTTTTCCCTTTAAAACACTCTTCAGACGCAACATGAATTTGTCAGCTGGAAGCTTAGAGTAGATGCGAGGTGTGTTTGGCCTAAAACATCATAAATTGCATTGGTACCTCACCTGCTCTTTTTGTGCTGCATTTTCAGCACTCGTTAAAACCGGTACCCACTTTGTCCCAGTAACACAATTTAATACTACAGAGCAAGCCAACAGAAGATTACCAGTCTGAGCAGTCGAGAAGGAGGTTGGTAGGTACGTTGGAGGTCCCGGCAGAGCTTTATTCCACAACTAGTGGCAGGGGGAGTAAGGAAGGGGAAGGGCAGTGGTGAAGGGGATTTGGTTTGCTATTTGGTACTTTCAGGGAAGAGCACGGGAACTGTGTGGAAGGGGGTGGGAGCAGAGAGGAAAACAGAGAGAGGGTCAAAGGAAAAATGACTCCCACACTGAAGATCACGGAGACGGATGGATGAAAGAGAAGAGAGCCGGACTGCAACCGTAAAAAGCCACAATTGTTGGTAGGTACCGAGCCCGATTGTGTCAGTAGTCATGCGATACGAAGCCTAGCCAGCAAATCCAGCCCCGTTGCCGTTCTTAATAAAGTAGCTTGCTCTATAATAATCTTTGAGGTGCATTTTGATTGGTCAATTAGGATCCCTGTTGGGAGCATGGTTTATTCTCAGAGGTGACTAATAGTTTCTGCTGGGCTAAAAGCATTATTTTGAGCACTGCATCCTTTGTGTTGCTCCTATTTTAAACCTTAGGTCTTTACGCATTGTGTGTGTGAGTGTGTGTGCGTGTGCTCAATTTGTTGTTTCTAGAGAAGATTTTCAAATGCCAGATTTATTTATAAACAAGAGAAAGACTAGATTGAAACCCTAAAAACAGAAAACGTTGCTATGTGTTCATGTTCTTCGTGTTTTTGTTGTGGTGTTCTGCAGCAGTTTTTGTCCTTGACCCTTTCAAAAACACCACAAAGACAAATTATAAGGGCAGCGCTGTTGCCTAAAACAGTTGTACATACACTCGTATAGGGAGGAGTCGCCTCAGTCTTTGCCTTTTCAGGGCGAGGGAGTCAAACCCCTGCACAGTCTCCACTGAAACCAGAGAGAGCTGACCTCAAGAGTATTTAAACATGAGCCTTACTCAACACAACACTGGATGTCAGAGGGGAACCCGATTGTTTGCTGTTGTAGCGCGGCTTGCTTCAGTGTTTTGAAAGGCTCAGATACTTGTTTTCTCTAGAGTGTGAGATTGACATTTTTATTACATTGACATCTTTTGAACTGGCTGGAAGATGATATCTTGCTGTATCACTCCTCAGAGGAAGGATTGAAGATGATCAAGTGGCGTTATTTTATATCGTACAGAGAAAAACAAAAAGTGAGAAACCACGATATAAATGTCTGTTTTAAGAGACAAGTGAAATAAGTGCTCCACTACAAGTAGAAGAATCTTTAGTTTTTTCTAATCAAGTAAAAGTACTGAAATACTGAAATGCTCTATCTAATCTACGTAAAGTCCAAAAATAAAAGTTCTCTACCAAGAAAAAAGTGCATTTTAACAATATAGAACTGGCAGATTTATTCAAAGGTGAACTATGGTAAAATGTGTTGTTACCTACAGACTGTGAAACAAAAACTGATGTTAATCTTTATATGATACATCAGCCTTTTACTAATGTTTTTTATAAGAATCTAATTACGCCAAACGTAACAAGTGACTCATGATGTTAAAATAATTTGCATACCCACATTTTAGACCAGAATCTAGTAGCCTTAGTGTTATATCAGTCCCAGGTATAGAAAAATTACATTTCTTCTATGTGCAAACAGTGGGACTTCAGTGCTGCAATGCAGTCTCACGATCTCAGAGAGAAGACAAGAGGAGTGAAAGAATTTATGGAAATTTGAATATACGCGTGTGAGAGAGAAGCCTTTGAAGGTAGTGTTGAGAGCGACGTGCTCTTTGCACTCATGCGCACCATTGTTGTCATTCTTAAGCGACCCCCCGCTTGCCCGTGGAGGCTGACTGATCTCAACACCGTACACAGTGTGCATTTATGCATTTGTTTGGGTTCTAGGAGACAGCGCCTCCCTGCTGCGCAGCACCGAGTCAGAGGCAGCAGGTGCAGCTGACGCAGACAGGCTTTTTAGCAGGCAGGGCTAGTTGGGGGACAGAAAGGGAGTGAGTGAGTGAGACATGATAGAGGAGAAAGCCACAGGAACTCAAATACAAGATCAGACGTCTGAACAGTACGGAACAAATGAATCTATCAGCCCTATTCTAGTCCGAAGAGAACAGGACATGAACTGCTTAGCTTCAAAGGTGTACGTGAGTAATGAAAAACTGTGATTGCAAAAAGATCGTGTGGTGGTCAAGTAAAAAAAAACAAAAAACTGGTGTGAGACAGGTAGTTTGCAGTTAGGCTAAATCTCATACATTATTTACAAGTTTGAAAAAGATGCCATCACTGTTAAGAATGCCCAGAGAGCGGTGCCACGACCGGTGTTCAAAAAAAACTTTCCAAAAAGAGTCGTGTCTTCTTTTGAATTGTTGTTAAGAAAATAATGTGGCGACATGATGTGATGATTGTTAAACCTTAATGTTAAAAATGAATATGATGACTAAGACATGTAGACTGTTACTCTGCTTTGTGTTTTGTCAGTGGACTGACTCTGGTCCACAATCTTCAATGTGCCTCGCTGAAACCAAGTCACATAAAGACATATTGTACTGTTCAGCGTGTCGCTCAAAAGCGCAATTGTAGCAGGGAGAGAGGGGCAGTGAAAGTGATGGGTGGCTCATAGCACCCAGCTACCAGTGTGTGTGATGAGTAAGTTATTTCATCATACTGGATCCCTTGCAGTGCCGAGTACTACAGATCACAGGTACAACTCGGAGCCCGTTCCCTCCGTCCATCATACTCCCAGCACGTATTGCATTGATCCGTCTCCAGACGTGTTGTGACCAGAGTAACGAAGGCGAGGCTGGTTTTCTGAATGCCCTTGATCCATCTGCATGCTTCTCTCTGGCTGTTAAAGACTGCCACTCTTCGTTTCATCCCACCCCTCCTTCATTACCCTCCTCCGCGGTCATTGGTTGCCTCCTCTCCGTCCGTCCATCCTCTCTGGACACCGATAGCCAGTCAGCAGGACTCCTCAGCATCTCTAATATTTGTCATTGGCTGTTGTGTGCTGTGAATGCGGGTACTTTCCTTTAAGAGGCAGTCTAGACTCGGCTGACTGCACAGCGCTCGCTCTCTCTCTCTCTCTCTCTCTCTCCCTCCCCTGCCTCTCTCGCTCACTCCCTCCTTCTCTTTCCTGCAACAACACCACAACCTGCTGATTTCTTACCAAAGCTCTCCTGCACTTTTCCTCATTCCTTTCACTCCGCCTCTCCTCCTGTCATCAGTTGTTGTCTGCTTTTCTCTCCTCGTGATCTTATTTCATTCACATACTCCTTCTGTTTTTGGACCAACCATTTCTCCTCTTTCCTGTCATTTTCTTGTTTTGACATTCACTCATCTCCACCACTCTCTCACCTTCTACTGATGTAAGGAGACATGAAGGTGAGTGGAGTTGATCTCCGGGCTTCAGGCTTTCTCGGCTGTCCTTCTTGTTCGACTTATTCCTCGGTGTTAACCATATTTCTCTGTGTTTCTTTTTAAACTTACTGGTACATTTAAGCATCCCGTGTCCTTGGCAGTGTGGACTGCCTGTCTTTCAGGTGTAACAATTAAGCAGCGCTGTTCGCAGACTGCTGTGAGTCATCATCTGACGCTGCATGTATGCTCTAGTTTTTCTCCTTTCAGCATAGAGAAGAAGGGTTGTTTAATGGGGGGGGGGGGGGTAAATCAGTGCGGGGATAGTGCAGCAGCAGCGTGTCAATGCAGACAGAAGCTTGTGACATAGTGTTTTACCCAAGCTGTGGTTGGGATGCACACAACACATGCTCCCAGAGGATGATTCTGTGACCGGTTAAATGCTCTGCTCTGCTCAGATTGTGATGTGGCTCGGTACCTCAAAGTCTCTTTAGTTAGTTGTTTAAAAATGTTCACATTCTCCATGTGTTACACAGTAATTCAGCACAGTGAGACAAGTAGTGTGTGTGTGTGTGTGTGTGTGTGTGTGTGTGTGTGTGTGGGGCAGTCAGTGTTTTATAGTTGTTCAAGGACACCTCAACATACAGGCAAAGGCCTCTGCAGACTGAACCACCGGTGATTGGTGGACGACCCAGTCTGCGTTCACCCTGAGAAACAAAGTAAGAAATGGACTATGTATGTCCAAGTATTCTTCAGTAAAAAGTAAAAACCTATACCAATATATATTTAAACCCTTTTGTCCCTTTTACCAACATGTATGTTCAGCGTGCCCAGAGAACGCAAGTCACTGCTGAAATATTACGATATACAGTCCAATATATCACGGAGTCATTAAGTATATCAAGCAGAAAAACAACCAGATGTCCCGGGTTCAGCACCCTGGACAGTGGACGTGAAACATTTATACGGAGCGTTGGGTTTCAATACCGTTGTAGTGATCCTGCTGCTGTCAAACAAATGAAGTCACATTAGGTTGAGGTTGAAGTCTCTTAAATAGGAAAAAGGGGGCTCGTCGACTTTATACGCATGAGCATCCTTCTTAAACTTCTCATGAACACGTTCATTATCTAAGGCCTTAAATCCCAAATCCCCAGTCAAATAGGTGGCGATGACCTTTGGACATTCTAATAGATTGCTATATTGATTTGAAAATGATTAGTTGTTCTGCTCGAGTGTAAATGGTAACTACCTAATTTCTTCTCTTGGGTAGAATTTTAATTCCAATGCAGTATATAATTCTTTCTTCATTTTGCATCTCGGTGACTGGCAGAAAAAACAACAGTCACAACGGAGAGAGAGAGAGAGAGAGAGAGAGAGAGAGAGAGAGAGAGAGGGAGTGAGTGAGAGAGAGAGAGAG
>JAUMTR010000027.1:16725088-16739002 GCA_032270685.1 Microctenopoma stevenorrisi | reverse complement strand
TGTATAAGAAGGAGCATTGGAAGAAGAGTAGAGAGAGAGAGAGAGAGAGAGAGTTTAAGCAAACGTCCTTTTTATTTATTTTACATTATTAAATTGTGTTTTCAGAGCAGAGTATATTTGCACTTGGTTTTTTCCGCCTTAAGTATAGCATGGTCCAGGGCTTTGAGCCACAGCAGTGCAAGCTAAAGCCTTTTCCTGAAGTTTGCATATTTCGTATTCATTTGTATATATTGTATTGTAGTTTGCATGCGTTTTTTTTCTTCAGGTGCACTTGTTTTCGTCGCCAGAGAATCATTTACATGGGTGCGTTTTTTATTAGGACTACTGCCACTCATCTTGAGGAGGCATTGGATTAAGACGTCACTAGAGTCAGTTCCCAGTGAACTTCACATGGCTTCTGCTAAGTATTTAAGAAGAGTCCAAAGCAGTATTTAAAGGGAATCTTTTATCTAGGTAATTTCAGACTTTGAGCACTTAGGCTACAGCAGAGCTACAGTAAGACACTGTTACGATTATATGAGCTACAAATGACTTTGTGCAGAAGAGAAACTACTTATTGTTGCTGTTTTTTATTTTCCTTTTTGCAATTTTCATTTTGTTCTCTTCAAATAAATCCCAGGAATATACAGGACTGTCCTAGTCAAAGTTATCTTTATCGGTTTTTGTTTATTTTGGCCCTGAGAAATGTTTGTTGTGTTGGTGCGCAGTCTTGGTACAACAATATGCATATGCATTAGCTGCTGCTGCTGCTATGATTCTTTTTAAGAGACACAAATCTGCTTTATTTATCCAATATTAGTAAAGAATCTAGCTTTCAGCCGCTGTTAGAAAACATTCAAGTTTTATCCCTATCCAAGTTCAGAAGTGCTCGAGCGGTCAGTCATGACTTTCTTTTTTTATAAGTAAAACCAGCACTGTGTGAAATGGCTCCTCCCACCTGAAAACATCATTAAATCCTGGAACTCTGCCTCATTGACCCCTCAGGCAGTCATTTTAGATCTCACCGCATATAGTGACTGCATCCTGTAACCCTGACAAAACCCTAGCAAAGCCGGAGAACATTGTTTTTCTCTTCAAAGCTTCTTATTGGACTGAGAAACTTGGTTTCCGTGCACACCTAGGAGTGGCGGTATGTGAACCGGTCTGGAGAACGGACTAATCATCAGCTGCAGCTGTCGTGTTGTGTCTGTTTGTAAAATTATATGTGCATGGTACTTGTGTGGACGCCCACATAAAAAAATCCTGTCCTCATTTACACAGCACATTGTTAGCAACTGTAAAACTGATTCATACAGAAGAAATGCAAACGTATAAGAAGTGTCATGCTAAAATGAGTCGATTATGAATTTAAGAGAATAAAGGAAAAACCATTTAGGATAACTTAAGGGTCTGAAGGACTTTTTATTGTCTTCATATTGGAGCAGACTTAATAAAATAGCACTTGTAAGCATCTTCACTCACACTTAAAGAAATGTATTAAAACTTTAAACAGCATTAGTGCTGTTTGCTCATGAATAATTACCTTGGTTAACCTTTTCAGTCGCAGGTATCTCCGTGGACTTCAGTTCATGACTTCAAATCAAACTTTCATCCCAACCTCTGTGTCTGAGTCCAGGGGCACTTATTCTTCATCTGATCCCGAGCTCTGATCAGTCTCCCTTTGGAGGGAAGTAGGTAAAGAAGAGAATTTCCCCCCCAAGGACTAGTATATTATTATATTTCTATAGGAATTATTCAGGAACTCTCTTTCCCTCTACATAAAAAACTGACCTGGGGCTTGTCGAGTTACTGTAGGAGCAATTTAACATTTAAAATTCATCTTTAATTTTTAGCTATTGACTGTAATAACTTTCACTGTCGCACAGTACTGGATCTCGATTCAGGGAGGTCTTGCATGGACCTGATCTAGAGACTTAATTATTGTCATCTCCGTGTGTGTGTGTGTGTGTGTGTGTGTGTTGTGGTTCAATGAAGGATAAAGGATAGAAATATGTGACCTCAACTGTTCCAGATGGAGCCCTTGGTCAGGAGGAGGGAGCCATAACCTTCTGCAGGCTATTTAGCAAGGAGCTGTCTGCCCCCACGCGATGAGAAGCACTTAGTCACTTCATGCAGAGAGAATGTACCAGTCTGGCCTTCAAGCTATTTACATTTAATGCTCCCCATTACCAATTGGCTTAACCATAGAAGGGAATGTGCTGCCATTAACCCCTATAAATGACTCTGATTATGTGGCGCAGACAAAAGAAAAAGAGGAGAACAAACCCAGAGCGAGACATTTGCGGTGTAGAGGTTCCCTAAGGACCACCAGAGGCTTCGGTGTTGGTGGCCTCATCATCCGTTCTTCTGAAGCCTGTTGTCATCGTTCCCATGTAAATTGGAAGGACTGAGAAAGCTGTTTTCATGTTGTTCCAGTGAATCTGATGGGATCTGCTTTCAAAGCGCTGAACTCATCAACATCTTCATTATATATCTAGTAGATCTGAACACTCACGGCGTGTGTGTGTGACCCCAGAAAGTGCAGTTTAGTACCGTTTCCACTCCGAGCTGGAGCAAAACTTCACTGCTGATGTTCCCACTGCAATGCAGTCTCACCTCAAATCCATGCAGGGGACTTTTTTTTATTTTGCGCTGCAGCAAAACCTTAGATTTGGTTTGAATTTGTACACCAAAGCTCGTCACAAAACTCGTGTGAACCTTTGACTGTCATCCAGTGAGTGCTGCAGCAGTCGTGCTGAGGCTGAAAGGCAGAGATTAGCACGTCACTGAGGTGTAATGTGCCATGTAGACACTCCCCAGGTTGTCAGTGAGGCCGTTTGTTGGTTAACGCACCTTTATTGATCAAATCAGCTTGATATCATTGACATTAAAGTAAAAGTAGTTTTTTGTAAATGGCTATATACAGGCATCAGGGATGAGATACTAAAAGTCTGCTTTAATGTTAGGAACGTTGCTCAAATCTGTCTGGATGCTGTGGTCTTTTTATAGTTGCAGTGTTGACAGTGGGCTGTCTGAACGGTCAGACTTTATTTCTTTGAAGGGCAGACTATGATTTCCTTTTTTCACAAAGAGCCAATTCAATGTTGACATCGTCCCTTCTGAATCCTCCAGTTTTTTTATGTCTTGCTCAGAAACTCCTTTCTCTCTCTCTCTCTTGCTCTCGCCCTTAGTCCCGCCCCTGCTTTGTTTGAGGTTTTGTGAGGAAGTGACGGGGAGATGTTGTCAGATGGTTGCTGTTGAAAAAGAGTACCCACGGCTTATGACACTAATCTGCTTGTGTGTCTCCTCTCTCTCGTTTGTCGTGCAGGTGAAGGACCGTGCGGACAGGCTGTCTCGCTTTAAGCTATGGAATGCTCCCTGCGCCGACCATCACTAGTCTCAACTCTGTGGACTGAACTCCAAACACTTAGTTAGCGGCTGTGCTTCTCCCCTAGAACTCTTTACAACCAGGGGACGAAGAAAAGGAGTGGGCTTCACAAGTCTTCCGCTAAACGTGCGCACAGCACTTGTGTCTTTTAGAATATTTAAGATTTTTACTTTTTTTCACCGCTTGGATTTTTTTCTGGTGAAATCATATCAAGATGGATATGGAACCGTACCTGTGGATGGTGATCGTTGGCTTCATCATTGCCTTCATCCTGGCCTTTTCAGTCGGTGCCAATGACGTGGCCAATTCATTTGGCACAGCAGTGGGGTCCGGCGTGGTCACCCTGAGGCAGGCCTGCATCCTGGCGTCCATCTTTGAGACCCTGGGCTCAGTGCTGCTCGGGGCGAAAGTTGGCGAGACGATCCGGAAGGGCATCATAGACGTGAGCCTGTACAATGACACCGTACCCGTGCTCATGGCGGGGGAGGTCAGCGCCATGGTCGGTAAGTTGCCACGGGTTTGTCTCATGTCTGGAACGATTAAATGATTAATCTAACGATTAAGAAAACAGTTATTCCTTCAGTTATATTTTCATAAAAAGACTGCATATCACTAGATATAATTAACATTTTAGGATTTTGGACTGATGGTCTAATGATGGACCTTTTCCTCTAGTTTCTAATGCCTTCTAAACTAAAAACTATATTTATTTTAAGCCAGGCCCATTAGATTAATTTGCAAATGAATAATAATGAATATTTAGCTTTATAAATTGGAGAAACTGTACAGCTGAAATGCAACTCAGAAAATACTGAATGTGTTGTAATAGTCCACTCACCATTCCCTCTGCTGTTGAGACTAATTGGAGTAAGTGCCTTATGTAAACGGGGACCCCTGTAAACACCTTCTTTGGAATTTGCTTCAGCCTAAGTTAAATGTTACCATATATTAACCCGAGGGCACACGCACACACACGCACACACCACATCAGACTCTGCTGTTTTTATGTGACATGCACAGATGCCGACGTAGGAAACTTGTTCGTTCGTTCGCCTTTCAAACGTCTCTGAGCTAAAAAGGTCATCACTTGTCTTCTTTGTAGTTTGAACTCACCAAAACTAAACTACAAAATGACACACCTCTTTCTCTTAGCGTGTTTTTTTTCTCCCTCATTTTCTTCACTGACTTTATAAGAAAGATTCTACCAGTCAAAGGTTCGGACACACATAGGATGTTTTTCGTGAAAATATACACTCTGTAACTGCGCTACACTCATTGCAAAAGGGTTTTTTAACGATCAGTTATCCTTTTGATTTAATAAACATCCATTAGCAAACATAATGTGGTTTTGGAAGACGGTACTAAAGTTTGCTGATATCAAATCTCTGTACGTTTGTGTAAATATTCTTCCAAAAACAGCTGTTTCTCGCTGCTTCAGGCATTTATGATATTAACAATGTCTGCACTGGATTTCTTTGTGTGTCTAAACTTTTGACTGGTATGAAATTAGTTTTGTCCTTGTAGAGTTTCAGAGCAACTTTCTGACAAACAGCGAAACATGTTATTTTTCAGATGGAGTTTAATAGAAGTTGTAGAAATGGTAACTAACCTTGCAGCATTGCACATTGCTCAGTGTCAACATTGCCCAAGCCGATTCTCTGAAAACACTTCACCGCCGTCCTCTCACACACATTTACTCTCACATTTACTGTGAAGCACGAGCTGGATTTGTGGAGTATTAACGGGACTTTGCACATCAACAGTAGCTTGCCTCATTGAATAAACGGCACAGAATCAAAAACAATGGGCACCCGTTGAGACAATACATTTTTAATGTCAGTCTAACTGCTGGGAAACTGATAAATACTGTGATATTATGCACAGGGGATTCCCGTGTCGCAGAAAAATCAGGTGTGGCCGACCAGGGAATGTTGGGGAAACACTGAATTGTTTCTTTTTTATCTCAAACAGGAAATGTCCTGCACCGACATGTTGACCACACAATGAGAAGAACGTTTAACTTGCTGATTTGATTTGATAAAAGCAGGAAAGAATTCCTTCTGTGCATCAGGTTTTGATGCCTGGTCACAAAAACAATGAGTTATATATTTGTCAGATTGTAGCATTGGGATTTAGAAGAAAAAAAAGAGACGCTACGGAATGACTGTTAAAATAATTTACTTAGTTGTTTAAGAAAGGCTAATGTGAATGTAAAGGAGGGAGCGTGTTGTGTTAACTGACCCAGGGGAATATTTGTCTGAATCAATGATGCCTTGATGAAGGAACCTTTATTCTCTACGGCGTTGCCATTATAATCACCTGTCTGCACATTGATTTTTTTTTTTTTTTGCAGCTGACTTGCGGTGGCTTTTAAAATAAACCTCTGGCCAAGTCAATATCTATAATCTCTCTATAAAACACTGTGATTACTTTTTGTTGTTTAGCAATTTCAGATCCATTTCCGTGGTGTTATTTACGCGACATCACTGCAGGTGTTTTGTTTTTACCTTTTTGAAAGCTGGTCTGTGGTGATGGAAGAGGATGGGTCTGTAGGTCGTAGATTATACTGGAACACAAATTGCAGGTTAATTTGTGCCATCTTTAGAAATGGTACAAATCTAAACCTGTCATTTTCAATTTCTCAATTTACGTTAGCTGAACCTAGGTGGATTTATTTTTAGTTCCCAGGACGGTGAAGTAAACCACAAACTATAACATAGTCTCACTTCTTTTACATAAAGGGTGTGATAATGGCACAGTGATGTCGACCTTTCTCCAGAACTAGAACTGTACTTTCATAGAAAACAAAATAGTCTGAAAAATGTCTGCGATTTTCTGATTTGTTCACAGGGTCAGCTGTCTGGCAGCTAATCGCCTCCTTCCTCAGACTGCCCGTCTCTGGGACTCACTGCATTGTTGGCGCCACCATCGGCTTCTCCATGGTGGCCATCGGCACCAAGGGCGTGCAGTGGATGCAGCTTGTCAAGATTGGTAAATAACCAAGGGTTATTCAGATGGAATCAGTTGGAATGCGTTACCCTCATGCCTGCTAATGTGCAGCCACAGCATTACATAATCCCTAATATCCCACCTTTTAGCACGACTGTTCCTTTCCTAATGAAAGCCGGTAGAACACAAAGTAAATAATCTCACACTGATTAGCCCGTAAAGCTACAAACTCCACTAGTTCGTCTTTGGAGAGATAAAACACGAGCAGTGATCATCGCTGTCTGCGTGGACGACTCCCTTGGCCTTTTTTTCCCAGCAGCCAATTTATTTTAGAAGAGGCATAGACACCAATTTCTCCAGCATTATGAATCAATGCATGAGAATGCAGCAACGAGACATGCTTTAGGAAAAGAAAATGCTTCATTTCGACAAGAGAAACAGGCTGTGGCTATTGCTTCGTCTAGCCGTCCGCGTATGACCCAGATTGATTTTTAAATTAGTTTACACAAGTGATGCTGGAACACATCATTTTGATTAAGATGCAAACACTTATGGTTGTGATATTTAACTGTTTGCTTGTTGTTTGTTCCTTCTCCAGTGGCGTCATGGTTCATCTCCCCCCTGCTCTCTGGGCTTATGTCTGGACTGCTCTTCCTGATAATCAGACACTTGATCCTCAACAAGGTGGGCATCACTGCACGCTTGCACCTAACTCATCCGCACAACTGGACAGCACACTTCAGCACTGATAACAGCAATTTGATGTGGCATCGCCCACAGATCTGTTGTTGCATAACGGGCGAGCTCTGGCAGACCAGGAAGAAAAATATGTCGTAGATCATCCCAAGGTCACGACTGCGGGATTATGTCTGAATGACTCACAGGGTGGTTTATCGTTTGGATTGGAAGGCGGGGTCGAATGGAGGATGAGTTCCTCTGCATCTCTTCGGGTTTTGTGCAGCAGCTAACTCAGAATAATGATATACAATTATCTGCACACCTGGAATTTCTCCCAGAATGTTTTACAGATGTTTACTCACTTTATATGCATCTGATCAAGACAACTAAAATTGGGAAAAACAACTAAACTTGAACTCCAGAAATGCTTCGCTGAGCTTTGTTTGTTTGTTTGACTTGTTACTTTCTAACATGTAGTGTTTGTTAGTTTTCACGATTGTGCCATTTGAGTTCTGTGTGTGTGTGTGTTTCCCTTTAGGAGGACTCTGTCCCTAATGGCCTTCGTGCGCTGCCCCTCTTCTATGCCTCCACCATTGGAATCAACACATTCTCCATCATGTACACTGGAGCCCCGTGTAAGGGACTTCCTATGAGAGATGCTGTATTATCTCTGTTTATTTAATCATCTCTGTATCAGGGAGCGTGTCCGTGTCATTTGCTTGCTCAAAATTCCCTCTGAAAGTGTTACAAGAGTGTGAAACTATATGCAAAATGTTATTTTCTTATATTTGTGTGTGTTCATTAATTGCAGTGCTCGGGTTAGAGATGTTACCGGTGTGGGCCATCTTTCTCATAACTTTAGCCGGATCTCTGGTCTGTGCAGCTCTGGTCTGGATATGCGTCTGTCCCTGGATGAGGAGGAAAATAGCAAGTGGGTCTCTCTCTCTCTGTGTGTGTGCGTGTGTCCAGTCTTTCTCACGCCATTTAAAAGCTCAACACTTTGACCCAGCTTCAACCTCTGCTAGCACAGTCTGTTCTCTGCCAGAGGATGTGTTTTCTCGTCAGCCTCTGCCAGAGCCACTAAAGCCACCGAAAAAGAACCAAAACTGTGAACTCTGTGTGCTACTCCGGGTGGTTCGCTTAGATGCTTTTTTTAATTTTTAGCTTTTATAGTCTGCAGCGTAGGAAGCTCTCAGACCAAGGTCAGGAATTATTGTCCTAATGGCAAAATCAGCCTGCAGCATGACACATGATATGAAACTGTGGAATAAGAAGAAGGTGGAATATGGGAGAAATAATTTATTATTTTAAATGTCATTTATTTTTAGTTTACTGCAACAATCCAACAGAAAACTACAGATTCCTAAAACATAATGCCCGGACGATGCCATTGATAGACGTGTCTAAACATTAAGACCCTTTACACTAAAAGTTATTATTGTGATATTATTTTTATCTAAGCTTAAAATGGAACGAACATTTTTTCAAACGTTCTTTTTGACTCAGGTTAACCTGATGCTAAATGTGTCGTAACCTCTGAATATCTTTGAGGATTATGTGCGATATTATTGATTTTATGCCACATAGCAAAACCATGTCAGTGTTTAAATGCAGCTGTGGCACTTTTCTCATAATTCGTGTTTACAAAGCTTTGAGTGCAGTGTTACGATCGTTAGGGAGCAGTGATGGTCTTTCCAGGACGCTCTCTTAACTGAAACGTCCGTCTCTCGGTTTTGTTCAGGTCGTCTAAAGAAGGAGCAGGTTCTGTCCAGGATCTCTGATGAGAGCCTAGACAAGATCCCTGAGGAGGAAGAAGAGAACCCTGTCTTTAAGGAGCTACCAGGGGCCAAGGGCACAGATGAGGCTGTGTTGCCCCTCACCGGGGGCAGCAGCGATCGGAGCACCCGTGACTCCAGTGGAGAGCTCACCAGCCTGGCTAACGGAGGCCCTGTCCCACCAAACGGCAGAGTGTATGGTAATTATTTGTAACGAATGTGCCACTAGATCAGGTTATCTATATACCAGAGCCAACTACTTATTTACATGTCACATATTAGCTGTACCAATACAAAATGTCTGGGGTCAGGGGTTGGGTCAGGGTCGGGTCAGTTATCATTGGATTCTACCTGACAGCTTCTCTCTCTTTCCTCTTTGAGGTCGGACCCACTCGATGACCAACGGCTGCCTCAAGTCGCCCATCTCGAACGGCAGCTTCAGCTTTGACGGCCACATGCGCAGTGACGGCCAGGTGTACCACACGGTGCACAAGGACTCGGGCCTCTATAAAGACCTGCTTCACAAAATCCATCTGGGTCGCATGGACGACCGCGAGCGCTCGGGCTCCCACGCCGGCCCGCCTGACAACAATTACCGCCTGCTACGTCGAAACAACAGCTACACCTGCTACACAGCCGCGATATGTGGCATGCCCGTCCAGCCGCTCATGCGCACAGAGTCGCGCGAGGACAGCGAGAAATTGGTCGGCGAGGGAGGCGGCAGGAGCAACAGCGTGTCCTACTCCAAGAAGAGGGTGCGCTACGATAGCTACTCGTCGTATTGCAACGCTGTGGCCGAGGCTGAAATCGAAGCGGAGGAGGGCGGAGTGGAGATGAAGCTGGCCACGGAGCTGGAGGGGGTGGAGGAGGAAGGGGCTCCGGCGCCACTGCCTGTGGATGAGGAGGAGGATCACGAGGAGAAGGACAAGCCCGAGGTGTTCCTGCTTTTCCACTTTCTGCAGATCCTCACGGCCTGCTTCGGCTCCTTTGCCCATGGAGGCAATGATGTCAGGTGCTGCCTCCTGCTGCTTACGCGACATATAGCACCTGTCTTCTGATCAAAATATATTTCCATAATACCTCGTATTACAGCTTTTTCCCTATTAAATAACTTGAGCGTTGTGTGATGCTCTCGTCTCTGCAGCAACGCCATCGGGCCCCTGGTGGCACTGTGGATGATCTATGAGCAGGGTGGTGTGATGCAGGATGCTGCCACTCCCGTCTGGCTGCTGCTTTATGGTGGTTTGGGCATCTGCGCAGGCCTGTGGGTGTGGGGCCGCCGCGTCATCCAGACCATGGGCAAGGATCTGACTCCAATCACTCCGTCAAGGTGAGAAAGCCGCCGCGTGGGAGAGTGAGCAGGTGAATGTGAAAGTGAAGTATTTGTCGAAGAGGTGAACCCTCCAACACGCTCGGGTTTTACTTGCTGCTTTAAGCTGATGCCGCACACAAGTCTGTCCTGGACTACAGCTTCCTGGGTAAGTACTTACACGCACACAGCCGAACTGGAACCCTGCACTTACATTCATCAACCTATAACAACACAATCGCTCCGTTTCCTCGAGCGCTCCGTATCCACGAGTACAATAAGCTTGTCTAATCGGGGGTGTTTGTCTCAAGCAAACGGATTAATCACACTCTACTTCCCAAACAAAGCTGCTGCTGGTGCTGCTGCAGTTTTACACATATTTTACTGCACAAACAACCTGTTGTTAAACGATGAGGTCTCTGCATCTTCTATGCAGGTCCCAGCACTAAAGCCAACGACAGTTCCCACTCAGCTGACCGAGTTGTCCAACTATACACCGTTTGTCTCTGTAAATATCAATATCGATTAGTCCGCCTGAATATTACGTGATAAGATGAGGATGCTTTAATGTTTAGATTTTAGAGCTAAAAACAAACCCTGTCACTGCAGCAACGATGCCGAAAAAAACAGGCGAAATGTTGGAAATGTTCTGTAACAGTGTGCATATAGTGCCTCTTTGCATAGACAAAGAAATAGCAATCGCACATTCCTCTCCTCTTTGACCTATTACATAATAGTCATGAATAAATAAGTATACTTATGGACCACAGCACATAAAGCCCTACAGCTCAGTTTGTTCCACAACCTAAGCAGCAGCCATCATGCACCCGTAACCCTGAGATCTCCAGATCAGTCTCCAACGTCCTGCTCTCCTCTCGTCTACCTACGCAGCAGCTGAAGCGTGTGTGCGCTCGTACCTAAAGGGTGTTTGTGTGTAGCGTGTCGGCTAAAGGAAGCCAGGCTCATGTCGTTATGTCGGAGACGCGCTGTACGTGTGGGAAGCATGCGTGTTGAGGTCATTTTGTTCCTGCGCGTGCGCGTTGCTGCCTGGCAGAAACATCACGCGGGGCTGCAGAAAGTTGTTTGAGCATTCTGGATGAGGAGAAGTGGAGCAGCAGGGAGGAGGGAGGGGCTCCGCCGCCACAGTGGGAACCCTGGCTTCTCTTCTCCGACCGCAGGGAGGGATGCCAGCCCGACTCCTCCTGCACTCTTCTTTTTTTTCATATTCCCACTTTCCCCTCTAAACGTCTTGCTTTTCTTCATTCCTTCCCATTTGTCTCACTCCATCTTCTTGCCCTGCTTTTTTCTTACCTGGCATCTAACCTTCTCACACTCGCTCCATTTAATTATTTTCTCCTCCTTCTTCCTTTTGGCCCTTCTCTCCTTGTGTGCCTCCTTTCTTTCTTTTTCTCCTAATCTCCCTCTTTCCGTCACCAGCTTAGTCTTTTGCCAGGACTCTAAGACAAATTTGCTCTGGTTGACCGTTCTAAAGACTCTTCTTCCTCTAATGTCTCGTTCTACGCATCAGCCGGACGAAGACGTTTGTTGCGGGGCGATGACAGTAAAGAGAGAGAGCGTGTGTGGAGATGTGCTCGTCTGAGCACTTGACTGGTGCAGTGCACAGCGCAGCAGTTTTTCTCTCCTGAATTATGGACTTTCAGCATTCTGGACCGTTCTCCTGTTGAATCATCACAGGGACGGCTTGCTGCAGTTTGGTTTGGCCTTTCCGGGCTGTGCCAGTGGGACACTGTGTGTCTCTGTCTCTGTGTGATGAACTGATCCTAGGTGGCGCGCTTATGTAACTGACCAGCTTACACAAATGTTTCTGCTCGGTAAAGGTGGAGTGAATGGCGTCTGTTTATCCGACGACAAAACAGAACCTTCCAAAAGGCCTGATGGGCCCTTTTTATTGAAGAGATTTGGGCAGGTTACAAAAGTAAAAGGAGTACACGTTACAGATTCAGGCTCCTGGGGTTATTTAACCAGACGGTGGCTGTCTCCCAAATACATGGACCAACAAAAAACTGTTCATGATTCACTTTGAAGTCATTTTCTTACTCATCTTTTCTCTGGTTTGCTCTGTTTTTACAGCTTAGTTCTGATCCACAGTTTTCCAGTCATTTGTGTCTCTCTGCATTTTGTGTGTGTGTGTGTGTGTGTGTGGTTTTTCCATGTTGTTGGTTTATTTTTATAAAGTTCTTCTTTTTTCAGTGCACCTAATAATTTGCTGTCAATAAGTGTGAATGGTGTTCTGGAAAGAAGACATACACTCGCACGATGCCTCATACTTAAGAGAGCTTGCGCCACATGTAACCATGCTGTTTATGAATGAACAGTGTGTGTGTGTGTGTGTGTGTGTGTGTGTGTGTGTGTGTGCGCGTGCGTGTGACAAAGTGCTTTAAAGAGCTGTTGAATGTTCTACTGTGATTAATGTGAAAGCTGGTATGTGCTGGCATGCTGACACTATGCCATCAGCAGTATGTCCCAGACATTACAATGAAGGATGTCTCTTTGCTCCCACCCCCTCCCCTCCCCCTCCTCCACAGTGGATTCACTATTGAGCTGGCTTCTGCACTCACAGTCGTGTTCGCTTCCAATATCGGAATCCCTGTCAGTACCACACACTGCAAGGTATGAACGAGTGGACCTCCAGCTGGCCTCTGCCCTTAACTCTCATCCAAGCATCTCCACGGGACGGGGAGCTCACACTGCCTCTCAGGGCGTCTGGCTGGAATCAAACATGCCACATTAGTCAAAATAAGTCCGAGATGACCACAAACAAAAACTATCCTTCATCTCCCTGTATCTGACTAATCTTTAAATTGCATGTGAAGCCCCAGCCAGCTGCAGACAGCCCTAAGTAGCAGTGTGGAGCCCCTCTCCCCTGATCTTTTCAGGAACCTCGGATCCCTGCTAGAAGACATGGCGGAACACTCCAGCTCCAACCCTTTCCTGCCCACCGCCATCAACATGGTGCCTCATGCTCCGTTTCATTTCTCCCATTTTGCCCTCTCAGCACGGGCTTGGTTTGGTGTGTGTGTGTGTGTGAGCCCCCCCCCCCTCACACCACCACCGCTACCAGCCTCAGCCCTCAACCCCACCTGTCACACTTGTTTTCCACTTTTTTCACCTCTCCATCTGTCTCTGTGTCTCTCCACTCGTCTGTCTTTACAGCGGATTTTGCATTGAAGTAATGAGTGCGCTAACAGTGCTTGTTGCATCAAATGGGGGCATCCCAATAAGCTCCACCCACTGCAAGGTATTGGAGTCATTGGTAGTGAAGCTGTAATCGAGAGCCCACCCAGAGCTCCACACTGCTTCACCTGTAGCTGTCAATCGCCAATGCCAATCACAACTCCTGTTGGTGAAGTTTTGACATGTTCTGCAGTTTCCCTACAGCAGTAAACCTCCATCTTCCTCCCTGGAGCTTTGTTAAAGAAGATTTTCCTTATATGTTATTAACACTAAACAATGCCATATGCTTCATTGTGTTCCGTTGGCAATTTAGGTAGGAAGGTTAATCAATGACGAAATTCATTGGTTCCACATGGGAACCTTTTTGCAAACTATCCAATGGAATCTAGATTTAGTAGCAAATCCCAAATATAACGTCATATTTATTGAATAGTATTGCATTGTTACATGCGATTTTGTTTGAAACACAGTTATCTCCCCTACCTCATCAATGTTCATGAAAACGGGATATTTGTCTGTCAAGTGTCTCAATAAGATAATCTCCGCTATATTCAGCGTTTCTAAATTGAAGTCTAATTAGAAGATTAAGCCGAGGTGTTCCAATTGTCGGAGAGTGACTCGGCGACTATTCAGGATCCTAA
>JAUMTR010000027.1:16691417-16724988 GCA_032270685.1 Microctenopoma stevenorrisi | reverse complement strand
TGTACCTTTATAGACCAATATATAGAATTAAATAAAACTGTTTACTAGAACCGCTTGGCGAGTCCGATATGATTGTCCAAGCTGCGTACGAGTCCAAATATATTTCGTTTTGTACAGAAAAGTGTCAAATGATCTTTTTATTCTATACCTCGACTTTTTCAAAGTCATATTTTTCAGAATCTGATAACATTTTAATTTATGTTTTGTTGTTTGCAAACGACAATAAAAATCCAGTTACAACAAGAACTTTATTTTAACGCTTTATCTAGAACGCCTGTCGATTCAGACGTTCATTCGAAACCTTTTCACGCGTGTCGGTCTTTATCATAGGTTAACCATGGGACAGTAAATCATACAATACGAAAACATACGGGTTTAGCTGTACGCGCGTGCGTCCCGATACGGAAATATTATTGAACGGTCACATGACTCGGATGAGCGTCTACGATTGGACGTATATATTAGGTATAGAATAAAAATGTATAAATATATTAGTTATAACCTATGCCAATCTTTACATGAGTTTTTAAGTCATGGACATGTATATGTCTACTAGAAATTGAAAAGAAACAAAAAGGTAACCTACAAATGCGAAGCATGCTATTTCCCAAATGTATTGAATATCAGATCTGACAAAAATATTACATAAAATTAAAGATGATATTTACAGAAATTTTGAGGGCGTGTTTCAGAAACCTGGGGTCTAATGAGTGGTAGGAAGTTTAGGGTGGTTTCTGCCACAGAATAAGATTTTGTGTTACAACTTGACAGAGGCAGGCGAAGGGTTTGCTGCCGAGCTAAGCTAACTAGCTGCCGACTGCAGCTTTCTACAGACATTAGAGAGACTTTAATGTCAAAGAGAAATCAATGTATTTCCCTAAACTATTACTTGAATCCTCCATTTTTATCTTCATATCGGTAGCTTGTACTGCTGATAATCCACTAAAGAAGGAACAATAAGCTAAAATATTGTTTATTTTAGATAAACACTTCAAAAACCTAAAGGGTGTGCTGAAGGGAAACTGCAAAAGGCTCAAAACTGGTATTTAATTACTGATGATCAATTTATCTAAACATCAACATTGCCATCCATATCTTATGTCTCACCCCTAAAGATCCCCTAAAACCTCAGATAATCAACCGCTGTGCCAAAATGCTAATTTTACTGATGCTCAGAGGTATTCGACTGTGTTGGGGATTTGATTGATTGTGTGACGGTGTGTTTGGGATCCACAGATGTTGTTGATAGAAGAAGATACATTACTGAAGTTGGAGTGCAGTTTCTCCACTTTCAGGATTTCCGTTAAAAGCAACAGTGAATCTCAGTAGCCAACAATATCTGTCAACATCTCCCAGATGGATGAGAGTGCGAGTGTTTGTGTGGGAATGAGTGGGAATGGGCTTCTATTGGGTTTAGTCTCTGTACAGCCAGTACTTCTGCAGAGGTTAACCTGAATCGATGCCCAGCCCTGGTGTGTGCGGAGCGCTACGGTGGGATAATGCACAGTGACTCGTTACAAAAGGTCCACAGGCAGTCAGCAGCACTCAGGTCGTACCGAGTCCAGGCTTTATTGCCGCATTCCTCAAATACTACAAATGGCTGTAAACAAACATCATGGTCACGGTCGCGGAGTTATTGTTCCACACAGACTGTGCTTTTCACTGCTTTTAGAATAACACTCATTATCCAAATGAAGGAGAATCTTAGAAATGTCAGACTACAAATTAACTTTTAGTCTACTTCACTGACATTTTTGTGTGGTCCAGCACACGTCCACCTTCTAGTGGCTGGCTACGGACGTGACTGGTCTCTGTCGCTCCCACATTTAGTTGTGAGTGCGGCAGGAATGTTGTGTTTCTCAGGCAAATACCGTTTTACCTCCAGAAAACAGCCACTGGTCATTTCCACTGGTCGCTCCAACACGCTGAGGTGTCTGAAATGTGTTTGTGTGAGTGTTCCCCACAATGAATAGTCATTCAGTGTTCTTCTGATTTCCTTTCTTTCAAACCGGTGAGTACAGAATGCGTCGGTGGAAGTCTGACACCACAGATGTATTTACACAAACACAGTAAAACACACTACATACGTTGCTTGTACAGTTACGGCCTGAGAAAAAGCAATGGGATACACGAGACCTGCTGGTTTCAGACTTCCACTCACAAAAACTTAATTTTAGTAATTATAACCTCCATAATCTGCTTGCTCCTACTAACAGATATTTTGAAATAAGCTGGCGAGGAGCTAAAGGTTGCTACAGGCTTTAACTTTGCTTCATTTATCGGATAGTTGTTGTTACTGGTTACCTTGACGATCTAATGTTTACTCTAAAATGTGTGATCATCATTTCTACCGATGGCACACCTGCACATAAACACATCATTTCTCAGTTGCGTTGGAGAATAAACAAAATAAAGTCTCACGTAAGATGTAACTCACTGCTGACGCAATCGGCCCACAAAATGAAAACCTGCACAACCTGCAGCTCCTCACAGTGTCTTTGACTCTGCCACCTCGAACGTCTTGTCCTGTGCTGCTGCTGATTGTTTTTCTTTCTTGGCCGCGGCCTCCAGGTGGGTTCGGTCGTGGCCGTGGGATGGATTCGCTCCCAGAAAGCCGTGGACTGGCGCCTCTTCAGGAACATCTTCCTGGCGTGGTTTGTCACAGTGCCCGTGGCTGGCCTGTTCAGCGCCGCAGTCATGGCCCTGTTTGTCTACGGCATCCTGCCCTTCGTCTGAGGGTGCACAGCTCGGAGGGAGCGCTGAGGAGGAGGGTGTCAGGAAGAGAGGGAAGCCCGGGTAAAAGCATAGCTCAAGTGTTGGGGGTGCAGATGAAGGAGAGGGAAGTGACGAGAGGAAAAGGGGGATGGGGAGGAGAGAGAAACGAGGGAGGGAGTTGCAGAGATTTTAAGATGGATTTGGTTGTACTGTGGATGTGAGGAGGGTTGGTTCACATGCTGCCTGGCTCTGTAGTCCAGAGGTCCTTTTCTTTTCTTTTTTTTTTTGACTCGGTTGAGTTTTTGATCGGTTTTTATTTATTCTCTTTTCGGGTGGTAAAGTGTGGAACCAGTGTTTCCACCATACAAGTCAATCTGCTGTACGCATGGAGGTTTTTATTGGAGGAACAGCAGTAAAAACTAAAAGAAATCTAATAAATGCACACAGCACATAACTAAAACTAATAAGACGGTTAGTTCTACACACACACACACACACATCAACTGACAAACACGCCTAAATTGAAACTACCCCTGTCCTCCCAGGCAGCATATTTCTTTTCTGGAAAAAATCCTGTATATATTGTTACATTTGACTGAGCAATTTATTGTATTGGACTTGCTTTAAATTAAAAAAAAAAGGAGAACAATCTGCATGTGGCAGACCAACCTGTCCATCCTCTCACTTTCAACATCGTAGCCAAGTACAACTGGGGCCAAATGGAAAGAACACCTCTGCGAGGGGGGGTGGGACTGTCACTCTGCTTTTTCTTTTTTTTCCCCCTATCCCACGTGATATCATAGAAACCAGACTAAAGAGTTGATTTTAGTCAAAAGCTCCTGTAAGTTTTTAGAGATGGATTTCCTATTTTTTAATGATGTATTATAATGTAATTTGTACTGTAAATACTGTCCTTAAAGAGTCTGGCTGCAGGGGTTGGGGGATCATGGTTTGTTATAGGGGAGGGGCCTCTTCACCTCTTCATGATGCCATATTATACAGTAGGTATCATCCCAGACGCTCGGAGCAGAGTAAGCACCCGCTCAACGGGCTGCTGTTTTTTCACTGGTATCTCGATTAGAAAAACAGTGTTTAACATTTACTGAAATCATATCTCAGAGATATTTCATTTCTCTTAATTTTATTGTATCAGTAAGTTTGACAGTATTGACAGACGGTTCCTTGACACTGGTCCTTGCGGTGGTTTTCATGCTGATATTAGAGGGAGAGTGCTCGTGTTAGAGCAGCACCATACCAAAGTAAGCTGCGTCGTCATCGTCATATCACTTCAGTGTAGACCAATGACGTTTGGGGTGCTTCGTTAGCCAAAACTCTTCAAACACTATAGAGAAATACACACTAAGACGGTCCCGTAGAACGTTCACATATCTTCCTTCATATGCCTTTATCGTAACACGTAGAGCCCAGTCACTGCACTCATTTTCTCATGGTGGAGGCTTCATGCTGACACGTTTGGGATAGTTCAGACGTCCCACTCTGGTTAAACTACACGTCCTATCATTTGCAGTAACCCTGAACCTCAGTCCTCGTGTGTTAAAGTGACGGTATGCGTGTGAAGATCCTCGTCCTGTCAGACAGCGATCGTGTGTCATATTATAACTCAGCCGCTTATGCAGAGGTGGTAAACGAGAGGGTTCCACCTCCACACCTGTAGCTCCTCAAAATGGGCTGATGTTGTTTTGAGCTGTAGAAACGTTTCGTCTATCGACCGCTCTAAGTGCTAAAGGTTGTGTCAGTATCACAGGGTCAAGTTAAGAGGTAAATCAATCTGTCATGTTCGAAGTTCAAAGTGTCACGAAAATATCACGAGACTTCGGTCTTGATATCAGAACGGTTCAGTGAGATGGTTCTCGGGGGGGGGGGGGGGGGAATAAAACTGATCATCACCAGCTTTTTAACAGAGTCATCTGACCTGTAGATGAACAAAGTCTCTAAAGCTTTTCCTATTTGAACAAACTGGATGCCAGGTGTTTTTGAGTTAGTTTTGTTCTTGTGGTGTGTTTCCTGATTTCATTTTATTTCCTCATGAACAAATCTATGCTTAAGTAGCCACTTGCCTTGTAACATTGTGTTTTACTTTGTGCAGATACAGTAAACTAATTAAGTACTGTGGTGTTTACATTGTAACCATATTGTAAGATATCTAAAAAAAAAAGACTGTTGCCTAATAATGCCAATGAAAGATAAAACTATTAACCATAAATTTTTATGTGCAAAAAAATAAGAAAGTGAAGTGTCTAGAGAGAGAGAGAACGAGAGCGAGGGCAAAAGTGCGCGTGATGACTTTTCGTTGTTTTTTTTTTGTTTGTTATTGTAGTAGTAGTAGTGCTAATCACGACCCCCGTCACTTTACGCTGCTACTACAATGTGTTAACACTACACGTATGGGTGCAATGCAGTAATGATGAGAATAACTATAGAAATGTCATCGACTATATATTTTTCTACCATATCTGAGGTTCAACATGGGTGAGCTTCCAGACACTTTGGAGGACAGATTTGGGAGTTGACGGGGAATTTGGTAAACGGGGACTAGTTCCTGTTTAAGATCACGGTGGTCTTTGAGAAGTGGTCTCATCAAACGGTGTCTCACCTCGCTGGTGCCATGTGCCATACTTCCTCTAAAGCCCCATGTGTTCTAACATGTAGACTGATGTCGGCTGCCAATAGATCAGATTTTTAAATTGCCATTTTTATTTTTGAATTTTAGATGAAAACACTTTGTAATTTTGTTTCCCTACTGCTTTGATCGTGAGCTGTGAGAGCAGGACAGCAACTCGCTAAAACCAGGACTCAATGAAGGCAAAAGTTAAATCTTAAATGGTGACAGAGAACCGGACAAGGAGGACTTTTGTTTCCTTGTTTTGGCAGGTGACCGCTCTTAAAGCTCGTACCTATTTCACAGGTTGTGTGTTACACGGGGCTGCACAGAGGGAGCGAGTGGGTTCAGGTCGTCTTATAAAAGTAGCTAATTTCCTAATGCACAAGAAGTCTGCCCTGGTTTCACAACATAAAAATTCTACAGATTTTACCTAGTTGTCAGTTACCGTTTACTATTGCTGCTCTACTTTTAAACTTCTCACTAGTTGTCATAAGGTTAGTTAAAAATTCATAGTAGCTGCTGCCATTAAATGATGATTGGAAGGGATCACATGTAAACGTCTAAACTGTATTAGAAACGACCTAATGTACGTTTATTTCTCTTGAGCATCGCCACGTTGTGCAGCAGCCCTTTGTACCTCACCCTGCCATTTTTTTCGTTCATGTATTCACAGTCCTGATAGGCCAAAAGGGTCGCACTGCTGAAAATGGGGCGGGAAAGCGATTACTGTCCTCTAGTGGCCACGTTGAACATATTTGAAAGAAATTACTTTACTTTACTTTGCTTGGCAGACGCTTTTATCCAGAGCGACTTACAGGGAGCTAGCGCTGGGTATCTGGCTCAGGGACACACCTGGTAGGGGATAGATTAGGAGTCAGACTGGGATTCGAACCTACAACCTTCTGCTTCCCAGTCTGACGCGTAACCCATTGAGCCACCAGGCCTCAAGAAGAAGAAATATCTATAATTTGAGAAATCTGGTACAAAGTACAACAAAAACAAAGTTTAATGCTGAAACTCAGAGTTTTTTGTACTTTTTCCAAAGTAAAGGGGTTTTTGAGTGAGCTAGAAACTAACTTTTAGCTGTAGGTTCAGTTTCTGGGAAGACCCCTCAAAGGTTGTTGGAGAGAAACCAAACTATTACCCCATACATTTCGGATTGTGGGAAAATCCATGTTAAGGTTTAGTTAAGTTCCCGCAGTCAAAAAAAAGTTTTGAGCCAGTGAGAAGAGCAGAGATTGAAAAACTAATACAGATATTATCCTTAAAAGCCAATAACTGCAAGATTTGTGTTTTTGGAAACATCGGTGGGGAATGATCGCGGCCACTAGATGGGGCAGACTGACCCTTTCCCTCCCCGTAGAAAGGGACAGGGTTGTTGGCCAGTCCATTTCAGCTGACGAACCCAGATTAACTAGTGGTATAATTACCATTGAGGGAGTTACTTTACATCTACTGCATCGTAACTGTTTTATAACCTTTTGGTAGAGAAAGACTAGAGAAACAGAATGTGCCATTTCGTTCTCCCCGCAATACAAGCTGTTCGTAGACGAGCCGCAACTACATCGATGTCCCTCTGTGGTGGTGTAGCTCCACCTGCCCTAGTGAAATAGCACCCTCTCCTGTTTGTGTGGAACCAGCACCACCCAACACAGGTGAAGGGGCATCAGTTCAGGCCTTCATCTGGATGTGGCGTGCTGTATCTAGTTTTCTGGTCTGTTTTGTAATAGAATGTGCTCCTTGGCTGGCCTGCAGGCTTTACAGCTCTGTGTTGTCTTCTTACTGTTTACTGCTATTTAACTGTTCGGTCCTTCAAAGCTAAAAGAGAAAAAATGAACAGAAAACATTTTGAGAAAATAAACTGTACCCTGCTTCTACGAAATCTTGAAGCGCTTCTGATTTGCATATATCGTACTGTAATGTTTTATTTAAAAGTTTTAGTGAAAACTGTCTGCATTTAAACTAAATTATGGGAATTAAAATTACAAAGAATACCTGAAAACCACTGAGAGTTGTCTTATTTTTGGGAAGGTGTGTACGAGTTGAATACGCAAGCTGTGTGTGTGTGTGTGTGTGTGTGTGTGTGTGTGTGTGTGTGTGTGTGTGTGTGTGTGTGTGTGTGTGTGTGTGTGTTGCTTCATCTTAGACTTTAAACATAAATACTTTACAGGTACTACATAGTGATGTAATATAGCCACATTATCAGCACATTGTTTGTCTCAATACGTACGAGGATGAAAGATATGGAAAAACATTTATCTTTTTATGAAGACTTGCACTCAATGTTCTCCAGGTTCGATTACAACACACTGCTGTGTAAAATGTGTCAGCTGTGCAACATTATAATAAACTAAAAAAATACTAGAAGTGCAAGCAGGAGATTTACCTTTAATATAATATAATTTATTGGCTTTAATAGTTAAGTTTATTTAGCTGTGAATTAACCTACTCAGGTTTTTTTTGTATTTTACCTTCAGTCTACAGTTTTATTTATTCCCCACATATTCTTTTCTTAATGATACTCTTAATTACTCTTTCATGGTGCTACAGATATATTGCAAAACCAATCTCAAGACTAAACTATTCTAATGTCACGTGTTCAAAATATATGTAATGTAATATAACAAATGACCTATTTCTGGTTTTGTAATTGGACATCTGCAACATATTGTTGTGTCCTAAAACATTTGTGTCTCTGCTCACCGCCCCCCCCACTTTGCATGCATTTGGTTTCCAACAGCAACCAACCTCCTTAAAGACTGAATGAATCTGCCGGGATCTTTTCATGCTGCTGTTATTTAGGGTTTTGAATAATTCACTGACTGACTCTGACTCAAAGTTCCCAGCGCTGCGGCTGCATGTGCTGGGTTTAATTTGAGACGTCTCTACAGTAACGATGAGAAATGCTGGTGTGGTGCCGGCACACAGCGACTGACACCATTTACACTGAATGGGGATAATGGTTCCCATTACATGATGGTTAAATCAGTAACCAAGAAGAAATGGAAACCATGACCTCCCTGCAGTCAGAGTTGTGCACCGGTTCTGTAACAGAGATGTTGTTCATGCTTTGTGAGAGGTATTTGTTCATCTCGAGTATTTTATTTGTGGTTTTTGAGTTCATCCTAATTGACAGCAGAAAGCTCTAGGGCAGTGGTAAAGTGTGGTTCCCGCTCATCAGCCTCAACGTTCACTTCAGCCAAATCAAGGTTTTATATTGACTTTTGAATATCCTCTCTTCAAGGCGGAAATGAATCCAAGCAGGTACAAGTTGGGACACTGTGTTGTGATTCCAAACTCTTTATTATTCTCGCCACCCAATGGTTTAACATTTCAACCTAAAACATTCAGGTGTCATTTGTAGCATGTGAGCTGCCCATCATTCAACTGGCTTCCAGAGAATGTATTTATTTCTATTTAGGAACCGTTCACATTGCTTTATTATGCTAAAATGTGTGTCACTGTCACATATATATTTTTCTGACCTCACCTGAACATTAATTCAACCATTCAAGACCAATAGCATGGACGATGGACAATAGCTTCTGCAGGAACTGGGATTACTACATCAACATTGTTTCGATCAACTCCTCCAAAATCTCCAGATGTTGACTTTATACTTACCTTAAACTGCACCAATGTAGTACGTAATGTTAAGTGCTATTCTTTTAAGGCTCACGTAACCTATTGCATGACAGTTTTAGCCTGAAAGTATTCGTCATCATTTATTTCAGTCCAATTAATTATCACCTTTTCCTTGAGTTCAGCACGGTGCATCGCTGCTGTGAATGAAGACATACATCAGGGGATGATGACACTAGCTGAGATTAAACTTGACCTGTAAGATGTTTATTTTTACCATATGCTGTACATGCTTGCCAGGAAGTTGGCAACTGAAAGGAAGGAAAAAAAAAAGTTAAACACAAACCAGAGCAGGATTGGGTTAGTTCATTTCCATCCAAAACATGTTTATTGTCCTCCAAACTGAAAGGCTTACCCTGTGACTTGGCTTGTTCACCAAGCCAAAAACATACATTGCATTTCTTCAGGTAGCAGTGGAGGCATACAAAGATCTTTTTGACCAAGAGAAATCAATGGAAAGAGCAATACAGGATTCTCTCCTTCAAGTCACATGAGTAATCTTTGCATTCATGAGTAATGGAGAGAAGATTAATTTCAGATGATGGGAAGCTTGAGAAAGTAGCATCTGGTTTTCCACAAGAGAGAGAGGGGATAGAGAAACAACCATATGAAAACCAGGGTTGTGTTTCTTCCATGTTAGAAAAGGCCTGAAAATGGTCACACTGAAGAGACGGTGTCGTCCCTTTTCGTCTCCAAGTTGCGTATCGCCTTTATGCAGAGAATCTGTAGTGTACACCAATGGACACTGGATATGCAATTCAAAAACCAAAGTGCCCACAATCGATATAAAGCAAGGTCACGTGACCCAAAACAGGTGATGTCACAAGAGGAAGGGGGTTGAGACTGGACATGAATGTATCCAAACACGGCCATCAGTCTGCGTGTGCGTGTGTTGCAGAAATGCCGGTGATGTGGCTCTCAGCACCATTAATTTACAGTTACTTGGGTGTCTGAACAGCAGAGAACGACCTCCCCGCCTAGTGACTGTGCAGTTAAAAATGGGCACATGGTGATTTAAGCTCATGTTAAGTTGTGGTGAACCATCCAAGCACTTCTTTAATTAATAACTATAAATACACAGCAGCGTTTTTGCTGGAGGTTTCAGTCTGCTTCCTCTCCCCGGGTGAGTGTGTGACGTGTTTGTCTCTTAAATGGCCAACTGCTAGCTTTGCTCATTCGCTAGAGGAAACACGGGTTATGAGGACTTGATTATCGACTTTCATATAGATTCTTCTATAATAAATTTATATAGTTATTTTTCCTTTCTCTCACGCACCCACCACGCTTGCGTTCACATTCTCTCGTCTCACTACTTTTATTCAATGTACACAACGTAATAAACATGGGGTCGAGTGGGGAGCGACAGAGCTGAAATGACAATCACTGAGAAAAAGAGAAAAAAAAAAGCCAAAAAGAACTGCAGTTTTTTTGTCATCCATTCGCAGCTGGCCTGACGGAGCAGTCGACCAGTTACGATGGTGGTTTGAGGGGAGGGAGTGGCCATGCCATCAAAGGGGCGGCGCCGGGGGCTCTTTCTTCGCCGGTGCTGTTTTAGTTGTCGTTTTCGTTGTCTTCGTAGCTGGGGTCGTCTCCTTGAGGTTGAGGTTCTCCAGTGCCACGTCCAAGGTCATGACCTCAACACAGCCCATGGCCTCGAAGTCAGCGAAATTCCGCAACGAGCCGTGACAGTTGTCCTCGTCTTCGTCGGAGGAGGCCGAGGCGTCCTCGTCAGGCAGCAGCGTGGACAGCAGCAGCTCCGTCACAAACAGGCTCCTGTCGGCCCACTGAGCCTCACACGCTTGCCGCTCGGCCTCAGACAGCCGCGGTTCGCTTAGCCTGCAGGAGAGATGGAGACAAAAGGCAACAGGAGAATGTAACTGCTGATAATACAAGAAGAAATGGATTTTAGAAAACAGATTCTGCTACTTCTGCTAGATGTTTGTCATTCACTGTCCAGAATCATGCAGGTGTGCTGTTGTGCATCTATGTACATGGATTAAGAATGTACGTTTCTTGCATTTAGTCAATATTCAAATAAAACATATATATAATGCATATTCCTAGACGCTGAATTTTTCCATGAGGTAATCAGGTTATTGAACCTTAAATGAAAAATGAATGTACATCCAAATTCTTTGTGAGGTTGTCACTGACGGACATAAATGTCTCTTACATCATGAATCACCAATGGCTTTCAAATGTGTAAAGTTACAGTATCACATAGAGCAGCTTCAAAATCAATTCCAGTTTCACTTAATTGATTGGTATTTTTCTCCTACGTGCACGAGTTGGTGTTTATCATATTTCCACTATTTAAGAGAAGCCAGATCACAACCCAAGTAATTTCAGGTTAGCTTTCCACGTAGAACAGGTTTAGACATTATTCTTTCATTAAACTAACCTAACAGTGACGTATTATTTCTGTGTCTATGCACTTCTCTCCTCTGCTCTCTTTAATGCGCAGAGCCGGATCCTCTGTATCCACATTAATGCGCATACTCCTTTTTCAGTTTTAGCAGAGGATGTGGAGGGTGCCGATCTTAGTTTCATATAATTCTGGTACTTCACAGTATGTTAGCGGCTAAGCTTGTACAGCAAATTGCTAGCGTTGCCACGTCGGGTGCTACGTGGCAAACGCTGTCAAGGCTAATAAACCGGTCCTAGGGTAGAAAAGAAAAATCCATATCATAACAATAAAAAGAATGAACAGTGAGGTGAACACCCAGAAAATAAACACATACACAAACACAACCCTGCAGTATAGGAGACCGTTGTACCTGCTGAGTAGAAACTGGGAGCTATGTGCATTATGCTGTGTGTTGGACTCGGGTGGACCTGGGTTAGGACTGGGGTTGGTGTTGTGGTTGGTGCTGGGGTTGGGGTTCGCAGTGGCTGAATTTGTGTTTAGTATAGTATTGGCTCGGCCACCACCCCGGGTGGCATTTCGGGCCGACTCCAGCTGCTGTCGCGCTGCCTGGGCCTGCTGCCGCTCCAACTGGAGCTGCATCTGAAGCTGTTGGAGCTGCGAGGCCGAAGGGCCCGAGCTGAGCTGGCCACCCGCCGAACGCCGCACCCCTGACAACTGGGACAGAAGCTCTGGAAGTAAAGAAGACACAGGTTTAACATTAAACAAAGTCCGGCGCCGACTGAGTTGGTCGATTCAGTTCTCCGTTAACCAGCATCACCTGCACTCCACTGTCAGCACTGGCTAGTAGAAGTAACAGCAGTGTGCACTAGTTTAGCAGACAGCAGGGTCTCGGTATGCTGCCACAAAGCTAAAATCTGTAACAAACCCGTAGCATATACAGCCTCTGATCCACCATCAAAGGTACATCACTATAATGCCAAAGACAGTATAATAAGGCCAGTGGCAGTGAGGCTTTTAGGCTTTCAACCAATCGGATCAACAGCACAGCAGGTACAGCAGGTCATTAAAGAGGAGGCTGCTGCCCCGTTTGTGTGGCAGACTGAACAGGGACCCTCATTATGTCACAGCTGGAGCTGACATGGCAAATGCCAAGCACTGAACCGGGTTCAAATTGGGAACAGAATAAACAAGAAATTGCCACAGCAACAACTCTGCCCCCGAATTTCTAAACCTACCCAGAGCACTGAAACATGGACTAGGCATGTACAATATCTACATGTATCGGAACCTATTTAAATTAGGACTTCTTCAGTGCTGCGTATCTGATTTAGTGCTGAGGACCAGAGCTTTGTGTGTCTGACCTTCTGCAGGCGCAACTGTGACTCAATTCAACAAGAAAACTATTGTTTGTTGCCTCACTGCGTCAGTATCAAGACAACAGTTCTTTTCGCCGACCTGCTTTAGAGCAGTTCTGGTGAAACATGGGCGACCTACACAATATTAGTCAGGGGACTGCATCTGTGTTTGGGTCGTGGGACTGACCTGCTATAGGGTCCATGGTTTCTCTGCTGTAGTTGGAGCTCTGTGAGGAGCTCTGGCTGGTGGAGAGCCCCCCTGTGGTGCTGCTGGTGAAGTGCATGTTAGACCTGCGGGCTCGTGGACCCCCGAGTCCGCGCCCAGGGTGAAACATCCTCCTCACATGTCGCACTCCACTGGACTCATCGTGAAAATTGCTCGTTAAGGAACACATTAAAATGCCATAACTCAACGTTTTCATCACTTGCAATATGTTATATTTGTGCATTTTACTGCGGGTTGTACTTGTATAACTCTACAAAAATAACAAAACATGAACCACTGCTTTAAGTGACAATTTTCAATTAGTTTTGGTCTGATAAAACCTGAGAATATATATTTTAGGATCATTCTCATGATGACCAGCTGTATTGAGCAAATATTTCGTATTTTATATTTTGCTTATACAACTTAGTTAATTAACAAACAACATGCTTTAATCAACTTTTAGTTTCAGTGCAGCTCACTACTCTCAGGTCCTTTGAATCCCATTTGTATATTTGTATGGCACTCCAGTCATTAGTAACGCATGCAGTCCACCCACAACATCATAACACATATAAGCTATAGTCCTTATTTGTGGAGCTGAAGATGCACTGGCTCTGCGATTCATTTCACTACATTTTGCATCTTTTCACTATAAGTCAAAGTGCTCTATAAATAGACTCCCAGACTGATGTCAACACACTCAGTAGTTCAGCTGTTTCCTGACAGACAAAAGCAGATGCTGCCTTTTCAACTCTTCACACAGCTTGATAAATGACTAAATTGGATGCTCACTGCCCTACAACATGCTCCGTGACTGCTGAACAACTTGTACTTATGTCGACAGAAAATATACTGCAAACAGGCTCAGCTTTAGCTGGTTCCGTTCAATCTAAATCATGTAAACGCACGATTTCCATAAAACAATTCCTCCAACTCATTTTTTATGGCTGTGCTGCTCCCATCACTTTTTAGTCTTCACTTTCATTGGTACATCGCTACTCTTCTGTCTCCAGCTGTTACCGCCTTCAGCAGTGAGCACAAACGTGCGCCACGTTACTGCTGTGATTATGTCATACTTGCAGAACCGGTGATAAACTATGACAAGGGGGGGGTGCACTGATTCAGCCTGAACAGTAACAAAATCCTTCCTGATCGAGACTGGATTGGTACACGAAAAGTCGTACTGAATTCTATTTGATCTTCTTTTTATGAAATATAAATAAAATGGCTTTTTTAAGAGCCAGGGAAATAATAAGCTAGTCTGAGGGAAAATGATGTCTCCCTCTTTGTATTATCCAGTGGCAAACAGCTTGGGAATCAATGGCTGTTTGCCATAACTACTGCCTTTAACAATTCCATTATCATTTAAAAGATGCCTTTCAGAGATGCAAATCTCCAAAACTACAAAACAATGTGGATGACATAGGATACATATAGATACTGTATCTGAAGAAGAAGTTTCTACATGAGCAAACCGTCTTTTCTTTATGTGTGAATGGGGAGTTGAGGTCTGAAAAAGATATCAAGTCTCTGGGTGCTCTGTGTTCTAGTGTGAGATGAGCAGCAAAGTCGTCTGTCACATGATTAGGGTCGCCACCTGGTAGCGCTGCACATATGGGGCAGATCTAGAGGACGAGAACAAAGAGTGTGCAGTCACTGTTAGTCCACTTCACTGCACATATTTAACATTCTCCAACATTGGTGCTACTTCCACATTTAAACATGACGTGAAGTGAAGGCATAGAACGACATCAAATGATGGACAGTTTGTACGTTTTGTAGTGGAAGCGCCACAATTGAAATAAAGTATAGCAAACCAAACCGAGTTACACACAGAGACAAAGTTGATATTGAAGTCTCTAATTATTACCAATTATCAGTTCATCACCCCTTATTTAGCAGTAATTTGACTACCCTGATGGCTATTTCCTGGTTAATAGTGACTCACTGACTCCTTTTCAGTGATTCAATTATTTATTATATCATATCAATCAATAATGGTATTTTAACCCTATAAATCAACCAATCTTTTTTACCCTACAAATACTAAGTGAGCTTGTAGATATGAGGGTAAATCACATTTTCAAATGTGCTTACGTGAATTATGTCTTTTGCACTGAAGAAAATGGGCACTATTGCTGTGCGAGTTATTCTCTACTACATCGTGCTGATATGGAAATGAACTCAACTAAGTTAGCTAAATAAATGTTTTCAACACAACGATTGTATGTATAGTAGCATCTAAACAGACTCCTACACATTCAAAGTTTGTTTCATTTATTTGTGGCTCTAAGATGAATCAAAGTTGTCTGAATAATAGGATCATCAAACCAAAAATATCTAAAGTAAATGTCACACAGTTTATGAGCTGACAGATATTCAAGCATATTTCTCAGCTGTTCAAAACTGTGTTTTCTTGCTATTAGAAGAGGCATCTATTAATACAGCTGGGCAGCCTACCTGACATCACATGCAGATCGGTCTAAAACCAGCATCAGAACTAAGATTAAACTAGAAACAAAAATGTGTGGTATATGAAGAAAATCACAACACAGTGCTTTCTGGTGTCCTGCAAATATCTAGTGAAGGGTTCATAAATGGCTGTGTGTGATGCTCCAGCATCAACTAACCACTTCTGTAGAAGTCTCTGTGTGCTCTGCAGCCACGTGCTCCTGCAGGGAGATCTCTGTGTAGCCCATCCTGCCACAGTAAGGACACGTAAAAGCCTGGGGCTGCTCCACAGAAAACGCTTCTCCACCGTAGTACAGGTCTGAAGGGGAATTAAGGTGGACATGTCATTCAGTGTTAGCGTCAACTGAAAGCTAACTTTCAGGATCTGGTTTTTCAGTTTTCTCTTTAAAAACTTCAAATTCCAAGAGTCAAGTCAAGAACATGGACACTGGTGAAAGGAGTTTGATAATAACTTACACGGTTGAAGATTCAATGAGGTTTAGTACTTTACAGTTAGCAGGCAACTTGCATAAACCTCTTTTAATGTAGGCTGTCTGCAACCATACTCGGCCACATGACAGTGTAGCATCTGGCCTCCACGACAGCTTCACTTAAACTTGCATATATTTTTCCTCTGATCAACTGAGGCAGTCAAAGCAAACTGTTAACACAACACTGGTCTATTAACATCTTACGTTATTGTGATCATAAAAACCAGCTAAAACAGAGCAGAGATCATTTTATGCATTTGGAGTCATGTTGGCGACCACCTGATTAATCAAGTCCATTTTTACTTTCATCTTTGACAGATTCTGAGGGAATTATCTGGCTTCTTGCAAATGATAGAGTCACCACTGCTTTCACTAACTATTTGACATTTTTGCCTAGATGCCATATGCTGTTAAGCCGGTTTGGTACCATGGCTATATCTGCTGTGAACAGTCTGAGAATAAAATGAAGGAAAATTAGGCTATAAAACTAAACCAGTGAGCTGAAAGACAAAAAAAAAAAAACAGGCCGTAAAGCGTAATGGCTTCGCAAAGACTGGTATTGATTCTCCATAGATTTGTCAATATACATGTGTTTTTTCACATTTTCAAAATGAATAAGAAAAAAAAACCTTATACTTTTATAAATATAAAATAATCTACAACAAACTCATCTATTGTATCAACAACAGCCCAGCATATTATAAATCTCATGAGCTTTTCATAATTACTTTCCAACAAAACAATAGCTACTTTTAAAAACCCATAATAGGAAGTGTGTGCGTGTGTTAATGTGCGCGTCTATCCACCATAAAACAGCGGATTTCTTTAATCGAGAAGGCACACTGAAAACAAACAGCAAACCAAACTCACACACACAAATGCAGACTTCTTAGCGAGCCTGCACCTTCTGTTATGTTTTCAACAACAGTTTGTATTTGTCTTCCCCAGCACACTGTAAAACAGTGTTTTCGATGTGAGAAAGGATGAATACCAACATATTTTACAGCACAAATTATTAAGTAAAAGAAATGCTTCACTCAACAAAAATCATAAGCCTACTGTTCTATATTTGTGACATCATCAGAACAAAACAGAAATCTGGCTGAATTTACAGTAGTATTATTTAACTATTATTGCTAGGACGCTAGTAATTATTATTGTTATTAGATATTCTTCCCAATTATACATATCAGACAAACACAGAAGCCAAGTAACTCGATCCCAGAAACTCAGTCATTGATAAAACATTTGTGAGCAGCTGTCTGGAGGCAAAAGTACCAACACAATATATACCCTTAACTGTAACTGTTTTACGTGTGCAGGCGTATTAAAGTCACCGGTGGAAGTGCTGCAGAGACTGGCAGAACTAGAGTCATAGACTGTGACATGATTTTGTATTTAAATTGATCTCTCACCCATCATATCTTATCACACCACACACACTCTCCTTCCTTTTTAGATGCAGACATGTCTAGGTTTCTATTGACAGTTCAGGGTTGATACTAAAAATGTTTATAACAACATCATAATTAGGCTGATGTGAACATTAACTCTACTTACCAAAGTCAACTCGGGTTAATATACACTGCATGGGATGCTCTGTGGTGTGTCTGGTTGTAGTTGCACCGCTCTCATAGCACGATGCACACAGATCGTAGTCATAGCAGATTAAACATTTGTATCGTCGACCTCTGAAGTTGCCTTTTAAACATGCATCACAGCTCACGCCTGAGGGAAGGTAGACAAGACATGACAGGAACAAGGAAAAGAAAGGTTAGCTTCTGGATATTTCCACCAACTTAACTTGGGTTGGGCTAAAAAATATTTAATAGTTTACGCAGTAAATTTTATATCTGGTGGATTCGTGTTCCAAGTCCAGGTATTCTTTGATTGACTAAGACAGGTGTGCAGTCTATGTGTATTGTATGACGGCCTCTGCCACTATTCATAGCTGTAAAAGGTACACGCCAACCTGATCTTGTTGTGCAGTGGCTGACAACTTGCTAGACATTAATACTGGTAACAGGCACAACCAGATGTTAATGACAAATAACTTGATGAGAGCAACGTTCATAACAACACAGGCGTGGAAAACAAATCCAGCTCAGACCTTACTAACTACTGGCTAACCATTTTACAAATAAAACCAATGTTGGCTGAAGGGATAGAAGAGTGAGCTCATGACCGGAAGGTTGCCAGTTCAATTCCCTTGAATGGCAGGAAAAATCTGGGTAGCACAAGTTAAAGACCATCACTAGTGCACTATGCCTGCCTCTGAGCTAGGCCCTTAACCCTGAAGTGGAGCTGCTCGGTGCTGGCCAGCCTGTGGGTGTACTGGGCAGATCCCATCTAAGAATGTGTTGTATAAAGAAAACAGGTGACCTCTCGTGAATCTGAAAATCAGCCTACGATAGCTCGACTGTTAGCTGCGGCAGCAGGCCTGCTTTTTTAGTCCACTCCTCGTTGGTTGTCGAGCTGAAAACACCTCAGTGTTAACTGACATCTGCCTGACACCGACTGCGAACTTCTAGCTCAACAAGGTTGGCCACAAGGACGACGTGAACGTTGGTTTGCTAAATGTTAGCTCGCGAACCTGGGCTCTCCAGACCAGCTTTGACCAGGAAGGAGACTAAGCGTGCTTAACATTGACGACTTGACAAGTTTCCACCCCGCAACGCCATCTGTGGGGACTCGCTGCTCTCCTGCGTTTCCTATTCTCGGCACTCCCCCTTGCTGCTCGGCTCGTAGCGTTAACCTACATAACCCATTACCACTTAGCCTACATGCTAGCTAGCACCCTTTGCTAACCTTAACTAGCTTCTTCCGCTTGCATGTCAGCGTTGTTTTGGTGAAACAACGTTGCCTGTTGTATATTTTCTGAAACATAAACGTCAACTGCAAGGTCCGCTGGACTACATATACATTTTCTGGCCGCCGTAATGCGTCCCCACGAAACCACACTGTGAGCTCGCTGCTAACAGTAGCCCCCGTTAGCTAGGACGAGCTGCAAAACAAGACATTCTCAGCTAGCTAACGTTAGCTAGCGGTACTCTGGCTGCGTTTTTCATCACATATCCCGACTCGCTCACTCCTCTGGTGCTGAAGTGTATTCTCACCTTCATGACGGGACATCCTACGGACTGTAACGCAGCCCCTTATTCGGGCTCCCCGGTTTGCAGTACAGAATAATGTGAGTGAAGAGAAGAGAAGCCGGGGCTGGCTGGCTGTCCCTGGCCTCTTTCCTCATGAAGGATCCGGTCTGGCTCGCTGCCCCCCTCCGCCTCCTGCTGTGTCACCGTCTGGCGCACTGTGCCCGCGTCCACACGGTGGCGCTGTCGCCCCATTGTTGCCTTTAGCGGTGACTTTGCTGAGACGGGGCCTCAACATCTGTGCTCTGGTGGCTCTGTCAGAGGTAATCTTCATGTTTAACTCTTCACCTATAGTCCTGAGAGAGCTACAGACCAGGAGAAGAATCATCATCCTCAAACTTTAGTTTTGCCAGGAGCCACTCTGAGCTCTGAGACATCAGATTTAATTTTCCCTTTTAAACACGTTCCTCGTTTTTCATCAGTTTCTTTTATTAAGCCACAACATTTTCTGCCTCCATCTCTGTGCTCCTTATACTTGTTGAATCTCTTTTCTTCTCAGCTACATCAGTCACCTCCATCTCAACCTGACACCCCACCACCACCCCTTTGACTTTGGATAACACACTGGATGAAATCTTCATAGAAAGCACTAGAACATCTCTAAAGACATTCTGGGTTTTGCTGGCATTTGTATGAGATTTATGAACTCACCAGATTTCAATCTTGACTCTTAGCATTTCATAATACACAGTATTTAAGCCACGGTGACTAGATAGTTCTATGACTCAAAAAATATATTTAAAATATATTATATAATAAAACAAAACATTTTTTAGAATTAATTCAGTTTGCAGTTACACATGCACAGTTATAAAACGGGAGAATCCAGTTGTGCAAACCTTAAGTTACCTCAGAGGAAGTTCTCAATTTACTTTCAAATTTCAAATATACAACATCCAACTGTACATGTAGACAGTTTCTTCAATCTTAATGACGCTAAACCTTAAGATAGATGCAAACCTAGATACATTTAAAAAGAAAAACATGTCACTCTCAACATGTCAGCCCTTCTGACTAGCTGAACATCATCTGACCTGTCTCTTTTTAAACTGCAAGCTTTTGTGCAGTGTAACACACTTTACTATACTATTGACCTGATCATAAAATAAATAAACAAGATTTGATTCAGATTTAGTAATAAGCACAAGTTAATGCAAAAGACCCTGCGTATCTTGCATAAAGCAGCATGCATACTATAGCTCTACTAATATTTTACAGTGTCTCATTGTTGGAGCTTGCAAGGCAGACCATACGGTATAATCAGGACAGGTCAGCATATAGTGCAAAATCAAGCCGACACTCAGACTGGGCAGTGGGCTGAGGCGTGTGGATGGAAAGAATTACAATCTCCCTACTAGAAAAGCAATTTCTGCTGCAAAGTAAATATAACATCCAATGACTGACGTCAGGCTGATTCTGAGAAGTCTTTGAGCTCCTTTTTAGGTGCCGCACATGTTCTGTCACTCTCATTTTCATATAAAAACAGAAATGACAGTGATGTAAATTCACACTAATGAGCCTCTTGCGTTACAAATATGTTGTCTGCAGAAGACAAGTGCACCCAAAAGCAAATGGTTCTGTTTGATTATGAACCATGCAAATACACATAATCATGACTGGTACATACAAGCAATGCCCTCGGGGGCATTTCATCTCTCGGTCCCCTTTGTGCTGTCTGCCCTGTGCTCTACATGGTATCAATAATTTAACAACTTGTCTAGTGGAACGATATCAAAACAGACGGGATAAATCAACACAATGTTTCCTCACACTAACCCAGAGATATCACTTACATACAGAAGCTACGATAGAGAACCCAGAGTCCCAGAATATGAACAACCAAACTCGAAAGAGACACATTGTTTCAGTCAAAATGCCCATATTCACAAAATCATGCCCTGGGTGTTATATTCTGCATCTCCACGTCATCATGCTAGAGTCGTTCACAGGCTGAAACATGATTCCTTGTTCATGTTATTAACTTTTATTTTGTCACTCAGATTAGAAGCATTTTTTTCCCATGTGAAACAACTGCACATGAGGATTACCAAAGCCTGATGTCATCAATCTTCTTCCAGTGTTTCATAAACCTGACACAACACATCCTGAGATGGAGCAAAGACAAACGAGCTCCCAGATATGACTGTAAGTGACAATAAGCAGGAAGGAAGTGACAGTCGTCTCTGAATCTTTGATCTCTACAGTCAGAAACATATGGCAATATTTGACATAGGCTCACCTCCCACTGTAACCAGGAGAGTTGCTGTTTCGAGGCAGGTGACTCTTCCCAGTGTGGGTGGTGATGTATTTACACCAAACAGAGCTGTTATTGTAGCAGAGACCTCTGCGTGAGTGCACCCATTCTTTGCCTCATCAATTCAAACTGTGCTGGGTGAACTAAGCTGATGGGAGGGCGGCTTGCCATCCCCCCACACGCGGTCGGAGCCTTTTAAATGTTTCCTTAGACGCACAGAGGGGGTTGCGGGTTACTGGAAGGGTAAAATAAATCATAGAGCGGGCACCGGGGTCTGATACTAGAAGCTCCTCCTCCCGTCTGTGGACAAACTTCTTTTTCAAAACGACTTGCGTCGTTCAGCCCGTCGAGGGTTAAACGCGCAACGCGAGAAGCCTACTACAACTTCATTCAGCGTCGCCACGCCTTTAAACGTAAACAAACGGGGGCTTGACCAATAAGATCCACGACAGATCAGCCGATGATCAGATGACTGAAAGGGTGAAACTATTTAAAACTAATGACACGCGAGGTGCGAGTCCATACGTTTGTTGAGCGGTGCTTCCACGGGCGCGCACCAGAACGCAACACCGGCTCCGTCGCTCTTTGTTTCCACTGGGTCCAAACTCGCTCACCCGCGGCACTGTGAGCGGTGACAGTTAATTTCCTCTTGTGTTGGGAAGAAGCTTTTAATTAATCCACACTCGCCTGTGGCTAAGAAATGAATCATAAAGCCCCGTTGCTGTGGATTTTCCTACAGTGTGCTGCTGCGCTCTTCTCGTCAGCTTTTGGGGAAAACGCTGTTCTAAAAGGTAAGACGTGTCTTTGTACGTATTGTTCGTTCAGTGCTGTCCTTTATGTCACACATGGAAAGTGTCAAAATCTCCTATAAGTGATGTGAGGTAATGCTGAAGAGGCGGTGTGATAAATGTATAATGAAATAATCCATATAATAACTGGCCGTACCACCAAATTTCCCCAAATCCCCGCTTCATTTATTAAATTCCAATTTGGGCTAAATTACAAATACGAGCGAGTGCAGCAGGGAGAGTGAGTGAGTGAGTCACAAAAGCGGGAGTGGAGTCGAGTGATGAGACTGCAACGTGTCCTTTTCTGGAGAGGACCCGGCGTCTGGAAGCTCAGCCCAGACTCCTGTGCGCACAGTGTTTGGAAAGATGCGCCGCTGGATCCGCGTTTTACCCCGAACCGCTCAGCGGCTTTTTAGTACCCAGCTGAAGTCCTTTTGGTCTGTGGCTCATCACCAGAGGGTGTGGAGTTCGCCTAATTTAAACCCGCCCTGGTTTAATTTAGTTTGATGGTCTTAATCAGGAAATAACCAAACACTGCAGGACTGCGTCGATGTTAGAATAAAAAAAGATTTTAGTATTTCAGCATCCTCTGAAAACTTTCACCTGCTTCTTCCCTTTTTTTGCTCCATGCCTGGTAGCTGTGTGTTAAAGTGAAATAATTACACGAGCTCTAGCTGCATTTGCAGAAAGGAGCCAGAGATTGAAGCGTGGCGCTGACATGTTGGCTCCTCGCCTGTGTCTCCGTACAACTTCCACTCGGCATTATTGTGGCAGATGTTGACTGAAAAGCACTCGTGCAGGGGGAAGTACTCAAGAGGATGCTGGAAATGAAAACGCATACTGCTTTGATGTTTGACACGCACACACCACATTGATTTGTTTGAAAGATTTAGGCAGTCCTGCACTGTCTGGTTATTTCCTGATTGGCTGTCTCAGCCGCGCCATGGAAGTGTGATGGATGATTGGATGAAGTGGCTCCATTACTGTTTAGTGAAAGTGACTTGCAGAGTATTGAGTTTCTTTCTCATTTGAATCGATTACAGGCGTCTGAGATTCATGGAAGCAAAAAGTGAATCTAGGTCTTTTTCATTTTAACATTTTGTTCTCTTGTTTTTTTCAGCAGGTGAAGACAGTGGCTTGGATGAATTGTCATCAGAAAGCAAAGCTTCCAATGGCATCAAGTACAGCATGAGAAAGGGTTTAGACCTGGACCAGGAAGGCTGCTACCTGCAAACCGGCAAGAAGACTTGTCTAGAGGAGTGTAGCTTTAATGCTACAGCCAAGACAATCTTCATCATTCATGGCTGGACGGTACATGGGAATAAATGTTATTGAATCATTACTGTCTAGATGCAGTTCATAGGTCCATCTCTACCCATAAGGGTCAGTCTGGACATCTTTGAGCAGATGAAAGTGTTAGCTCTGATTGTTGGAATTTATAATGTCCATGTGAGATGGCGGAGCACAGACCGTCAGTCAGATCAGAGCGGTTTGCCTGAAAATATTTGACTCCCTCCACCTTCTCTCTCGCACACAGATGAGCGGGATGTTTGAAAGCTGGATGCACAAGCTGGTCTCTGCAGTCATGCGGCGCGAAATGGAAGCAAACGTGATTGTCGTTGATTGGTTATCAATTGCTCAGCAGCTGTACCCCGACGCAGTAAACGACACCCGCAGTGTCGGCCTAGATATTGCCGCCATGCTTAACTGGCTTCAGGTGGGTAAATGCCATCAAGTGAAAGTTGGTTTCTGAAACTGAATGATTGCTGCAAATGCACCACTGGGTTTCAGTTCACAGTAAAATCAGGAAGGTGGTTTTAGTAGAGTATTTAGGGCTCATATATAAATTGTTACTGTGAGCATGAGATCTTTAGTCTGTAAGCTCGGCATGATGCCTCCCTTAGGATCACATCTTCGTGAACTGTTTTAGATGTATTGTGCTGAAGATCTATTTTCCTGTCTCACTGTTCTGTTTTTGGAACTCCCAAGTTGTCCTTTGGCAGCTTAGCATACTTGACAGTTTTCTTTCTTATTAATACTTGGACCAAGGCTCATCAGAAAACCTAAGGATCAAGGTCTATTTAGCACTTCTGAAGCAGAGGCGCTAAAAAGACCTTCCATTCAGCACGACTGTCACAGAATTGGATCCGTGCACAAATGAATGAGAGGATTAAAGCATCCTGCCATGTAGTTGTAATTCTAAATGTACTTCATGGAGACAAACTGAGGACTGATGGTTGAGGCGCTCGTTTACAGAACTGTCGGTACATTTTCTTCGGTTTAACTGAAGCAGGCACGACTAATCACTGGCTGAAATCCAGGATTTGAGTGTTAATGGTGGCCGATGCTGATGTGAATACCCCCCCCCCACTCCTTTTTTAACAGGATGAGCTGCAGCTGCCTCTGAAGAATGTGCACCTGATTGGCTACAGTCTAGGCGCTCACGTAGCTGGCTACGCAGGAACATATGTACGAGGGACCATTGGCAGAATAACTGGTAAATAAGCTGAACATGCATCTGCAGTAGACACACTCCACAAAGGTGCACTGTCCTCATTTTCACTTCTCTTCTGACTCTTCTTTCTAACAGGCTTGGATCCAGCAGGACCAATGTTTGAAGGTGTGGAGGACCAGCGGCGCCTCTCTCCAGATGATGCAGACTTTGTGGACGTTCTTCACACGTACACTCGAGAGGCTTTGGGTGTAAGCATTGGGATCCAGCAGCCAATTGGGGACATTGATATATACCCCAACGGTGGCGACGTGCAGCCTGGGTGTGCGCTGGGTGACGTGCTGGCAGTGGCCAACAGTAAGTGCTTGAGAAATGGTCACCCGCATCGCCTCTTTCTCTGCAGAACTTGCAGCACATCTAAGCTGCCTTTTTATTTAATTGCAGATTTCATGGAGGTGATGAAATGCGAGCATGAGCGTGCCGTGCACTTGTTCGTGGACTCGCTGATGAACAAGGACCACATGAGCTTCGCGTTCCAGTGCACGGGCCCCGATCGCTTCAAGAAAGGCATCTGCCTCAGCTGCCGCAAGAATCGCTGCAACAACATCGGCTACAACGCCAGGAAAATGCGCAAGAGGCGCAACAGCAAAATGTACCTGAAGACACGTGCCGACACTCCCTTCGGAGGTGTGTTGCACACAACGTGGACGCGTATTATAGTTGGCGTTATCTCTTACTACAGTTTACATTCCAGAAAACTGATAAGCGCCATGTCAGTTCAGTTCTAATCTCTAACCTTCATATTCTACGTGTTGAGACTACACACTTGTCAGTGTAAACTACTACTGTGTTCTTCTTCACAGCTGATCACACACTAACGGTTTCCTTTTTTAAAAAATGTCTTATTTTAAAGGTTATCACTACCAGATGAAGATGCACGTGTTCAACAGAAAACATTCGGACGATGCAGATCCCACCTTCTATGTGCAGTTGTATGGCGCCCGTAATGATACGTCCAACCTATTTGTCGATGTGTAAGTACAATGTCTTGGTCCTTACTGCAGAACACTCTCTTCCCACAATGCTCCACCACAGGGTTGCGATAAAACCACTGTGCCCTGGTACCTACAGAGTATGTAGTGTTGAGATGCAACAGTCGAATAAGTTGGACATGCTCACTTAATAGTACAGTAAACTTAAAAACGATGCTTCTAGAACTTCTGTCCTCGGTTTTCTGGGAGTCTAACTAAAGCTGCCTTTCTCGTTTGTCCAGCCACGATGATGCTGTTGGCCTGAACCTAACAAACACCTTCTTGGTGTTTACGGAGGAGGATATTGGTGACCTGCTGAAGATCCGCCTCAGCTGGGAGGGAGATGCTGAATCGTGGAACTCTGTCTGGAAAAATATCAAGAAAAAATTCTGGAACTGGAACCCCAAGCCTCCCAAACCTGTCCTTGAAGTCCGGCGAATTCGCGTAAAAGCTGGAGAAACGCAGAAGAAGTAAGTTGAGGAGGGGAGAGTTGAATAGTTGTCAGACATCTGCCACGACGCAGAATAATTTTATTTTTCTGGTCAAATATTTATTAAGGTTTCTTCTCTTGTTACAGGTTTACATTTTGTGCCCAAGATCCTTCCAAGACTGAAATTTCACCTGGGGATTCCATAACTTTTGTGAAATGTCGTGATGGCTGGGAAGTAAAGCCAAGAAAACGGTATGAAACATCATAAAATATTGTGGCTTGTCCAAATAATTATGCACCAAACATTCTGCAGGTATGTTGGGAAGTGGCTGATGTCCTATGACTTATTTTTTTTTTTTTCCTTTTTGTCAGGTTGGCCATGTAACAACTCGGCACTTTGAAAAACCAATGCACCATCACCACAGGGGACCTGGGGACATGATCAGTGGGAAGCACCGCCTTCTCTTTGAGCACTTTTTTGTAGGAGGCTTGATCAGCGCACGGTGGGGAAGGACTTCAGGTCTCCAATTCTGCAAGGTTTCCACTGGTGTCTGGAAACAAGGACTTCGTTCTGCCCAGTGTACCAGATTATGTGGAGAATGACATGCATGTGGAAGCAGTAGCAGTCTTAAGGTTGCCTTAGGAGTTACAAAATGAAAAATGTTCCTCTTGTGCGGAATAGCAAAAAGGACTCGGTCAGTGGATGTACACCAGCAATCAGTTGCCGTACTGTGTATTTTAAAATCTTTATTTATGAAAAAAATGGAAGCACTGCAAGACCAACGTTATTTATCAGGGCACATCCCTTAATGACGTGTAAGTTGGATGATTTTTTTTTTCTCCTAGGTGTGTGTGTGTGTGTGTGTGTTGAGCGTTTACTAATACACTGTATAACTGAAGGAGAGTCTGGATCTCATTGCACAGTCTTTCTGAGATTGTATGCATAGTGTTACTGTATGTGGCTTATTATGGGATGTGTTTATGTACATACTGTAAATAACATTTTGGAGAAATAAAGTCACCTGTTATTTGTAGAAACTGTTTCCTTTTCCTGTTATTTTAACCATCATGATGTCTTTATTGTAACCTGCCTCAATAACGCACACAGATGTAGTCGCATGACACACGAACTGTTGCGGTATAGCGGCACAAACTCTTCACATACTGAAACATTTGTTTAATATTTACCCACGAAACACAAGAATCTGTAGATTTACAGACTTGGATAAGAAAAGTACATAAAAAAAAACTGAACCAGAGACTGTTGATGAGCCATGTGAAATTATTACAAAATGTAAGACTAGTCAGTCATATTTTTAACCTTTGATGGGCAAGTTTAATATTCACAAAGCCAAACTGTCTCAGTCATACAGGTGAATTTATCTTGAAGTTGAGTCATGGCAACTGGTCTGACTGCATTTTAAACATACAGCCAGTTGTAGGTATTGGTTCCAAAACCTTTACATTGTGATGAAGCGGGATTTAAGTTGTGACTTAATGTGTCATTATTAAAATAGGTCAGATTTTATTATGTGAAAATACCAGAATATGCACATAAATGAATATTTCTGAATACATAATTTCTAAAACATAAATTCACCATGTTTTTACTCTTACTGGAATCGTAAGACTACTTCTTACTTCTACTTGACTAATATTATTTTGAAGTAACACTACTCTTATGTGAGTAAATGTCCTGATGACTTGGGAAAGCCCAAGTCTTCGAGGGTGAAGGTGTCATCGGGGAACTAAAACAAGTCCAGTTGTCATTGTGAAACCTTTTTTCAGATGAGCAAGACCTGGATGAGTGGGCATTTTCACAGTTATTTATTTAGAATGATACTGGAGATGATATACTAAAGCCTTCACAATAAATATAGTATAATGTTTGAATTAAGTTTTATTTGTTCTGTACCTTTAGAAAACTTCTTATTATACACCCGCAATCCAATGACATGTCTCCGGTTGAACTGTGAATAGTAATAAATCAAGAAAACATTCCAATTCATGACACATCTGTATTTGTTCGTACAGGAAATAGCATCATCTGCTGAGCTTTATTTCTCACTCGGGTTGCTTTTGCAAAATCAATTCCGGAAAAACAGGATTTCAGAAACTCAAGTATTATCTGCTAAACCATCATCTTTGCACACAACTGAAATGTGCTACACCTAAAATCCGATGATTGTCTGACTTTCAGTTAAAGTTAGTTATGTGTAATGTATCTGAGTCAAGCTCTGTCAGGCCATGACACAGAGCTGCTTGTATTCTTCTCTGTCTGTCTCATGGTTGTAATTATCATCAATACAGCAAATCTTGTTGCAAAATTGAACCATCTCCCCCGAGTGAGACCACATACGGTGATCTCAGCTGTCTTCCTGAAAACATGGTCATACTCCACCGCCAACAAACATATCACCCACTTTTGGTTTGAAGACTCATTTCAGTTTTATAATTAGGGGAATCTCAACCCATACTCACAACCTCTGCTTCTCTTTACAGCCAATTAAAGCTCCATTGCACTAAAGTCCGTCTTCAGATGTCAATTTTAGAAGCAGCTCCCATACAAGGAAAAAAAGGAAAAAACGTTTTTTAGCTTTGGAACACATTCTTTTTACAATTCCATGGAGGAAATGCTATGTGAGTGTGTTTGTTGATGACAAGCAAGAGAGACTGCAAAACTCAACGTGGCACTCAACTATCCAGGCTTTGAGAAATGACATCAAATGTATGCACAATAATTATGCACTGGCATGCAAAACAACACATGGAAGCAGCCCATAGGCCTTTTTGATTAAAACTACTTTGCACTTGTGTAACCCTATTGGTGCATGGTGGTCTCTCTTGTCCATGCCTGACTTGAATGTGGTTTTTGGGTCAAACAACAAATTAACGGTGGCGAGAGTAAATTATGGTCTTTGGCATAGGAGGTAAATCAGTTTGTTTTCCTTTCTCAGGCTGCCCACTTACGCCTGATCGATTACTTTTGCTGTTCTTTCTCATTGTTAGTAATGTAATCTGGTGTTTTTTTCAGGGTTCTTGTCACTGTTCCTTCAGGTGGTTGTTAGTGGAAACGTTTGACATTTTGGCAGATTTATTTGCATTGTTACTGAGAGTTAGATAATATATATATTGTTTAATATTGTCATTAAACAATACCCCATCCAATTTTAATCTGACATAATCAAAACCAAATGAAACAAAAGCCATGAGAGATCCTTCTGTTTCTAGAAAATCAATCCATGTTCCAGTTTTTAGAGGGTTCTTGTTAGAATTTACAAGAACAAACTAAATATTCAATTTCTATGAAATGTACGAATGGTGAATGAATTTGTGTTTGTTATTTGTGTATGCACATCCATAAATCATCCCAACATGCTTCTAAAAAATGGCAAAATGCAGGGGAACTCCAATCACAAAAACTGAAAACTGAAACCTAACCTAAGTTTTGTTTGTCAGCAGTTCTTCATCTTTCCATTTAAAAAGGAACAAGCAACTGCATTGCAGAGTACGACCACATGATCAAAAATGGTTTGAGACAGACTTGTCCTACATTTGGTATCCAACGGCAAAACAGTTCATTCATTCCAAAAGGAGGAAAATAAACTTGGAAAAGGTTGAAAATGTAAAAGCTTTGGTTTAGACGCTTCACGCAGTGTCTCTGGCACTGCTTCCTGTTAATTTGGCACAATGTTCTGCAGGCAGTTTTGTGTTGCTGTTGCCACGTGCCTCACAGATTAAAGAGTGGCCTTACGCACATGCCACATGTTAGGATGTTGGCTCAATCACCACACGAGGCTCTAGCCTGTGGATCAACAGCAGAGAGTGGTTCAGGGGGGAGTGGGGGCGGTCTCCTCGCATGATCCCAGGCGTCCATCTATGTATCGGAGTGAAGAACCACTGGAAGCATGGTCCTAAAATGTTTTATGACATCACAGCGGTCTCAGTGGAAACACTGTCGACATCCCAACACCCACTGGACGCACTGGGCTGGGTGTTATGCCCGCTGAATAGTTGTGGCATTCCAGTAAGGGTTTGGCTTGAGATGAAAGCACCGAGGTCACATGAACTCACTGAGTTTCCAAGTAGGACATCCACTATATTTTCCAAGAAAGTAAAGGGCAAGAAGGACAAAGGTAGAGCTGACCTATTTTTGGAGAATATGTTCCAACACCTGATCATTTGAACAAATAAACCATTGGAAATATGATCTGTTTATCTTAAAGACAAATGAAAATGAAAGCCTGGAGCAGTGGAGGATTGTATTTGATGAACCATCAACGATTATTTACTTTACTTTGCCCTTCAGCAGTGAAGAAACCAAACTGAGTCATCAGTTTGGACATATCATCACTTCTCTTTACGGATCTCAATCAAAAGCAAACTGCCTTTTCTCGTGTGCCGGTCCCGGTAAACCGAGCACTCTTCAGATGAGCTTTCTCTCATTCTTCTGAATAGAGCCCATCTTGTGGCACAGCTGTTACCCCAATGCACGAGTCTCCTGCCAAAAGTGGACTTTCAAGACTCTCTGCATCTTAAACAGAAAGTACGAGTAACACTGCTGATGTCATCATTAAGAAACAGGGATGTTTCACTGTTTTACTGCTACTTGCAGTGTTTATTTGCAGGTGGCTGTAATTACACGGTCACCTGGGCTCTGTATACACGTGCGTTTTTATGAGGTCACATTCGTTTTTTTTTTTTAGAAGAAGAATAATCCACTTTATTGTCATTGATACATTTTTACATGTTACAACGAAATTGGTCCTCTGCATTTGACCCATCACCCCTGGGGGGAGCAGTGGGCAGCCACATGGCGCCCGGGGAGCTAGCGCTGGGTGTCTCGCTCAGGGACACACCTGGTATAGGGGGTGGGCTGGGTGCCTCAGCTGGGAATCGAATCCCAGCCCTCTGCTTCAACCACTCTGCTACCAGGCCGCCTTCATTGCAACCTTAACTGTCCCGGGTGTGTGGGACCAGCGCTTTGTTATGTAATGTTGTGATTGGATGAAATGTGTGTCAGGGTCCCAGCTGCTGTTGCTGAAGCACATGTTTAAGTCATCATGTCACCTTTTATGACTTCTAACTGAGAATTCCAGAGAGCAGGTTTAGTAGGTCTGTTAGTAGGATCTTGCAGGAGAGCTCACATTTCTCTTACGTTTCTCTTGTTCTCCACTTACTCCCTGTAAAATCTAGAACATATTTTTAAAATCTTAAGACCTGTGGTGGCAGATATAACTACTCTCCTCGAGAACCAGCTCTGGTTCAGGCCTGGGGGGCAGACACCCTCTCTACCTTTAGGGCCAGACTTAAAACCTTTCTCTTTGATAAAGTTTAGAGTGACTGTGACTCTTAGTTATGATGCTATAGAATGAGATCCTCTCCTCTCTTCTCCTCTCCTCTCCTCTCCTTTCCTCTCCTCTCCTCTCCTCTCCTCTCCTCTCCTCTCCTCTCCTTTCCTCTCCTCTCCTCTCCTCTCCTCTCTTCTCCTCTCCTCTCCTCTCCTCTCCTCTTCTCTCCTCTCCTCTCTCCTCTGCTCTCCTCTCCTCTCCTCTCCTCTCCTCTCCTCTCCTCTCCTCTCCTCTATTGCTGTTCTCTGTAAGGTCTTGAACCTTATAGTGTACAACGCCTTGATGACTTTTGTTTTGAATTTCTTGGTATAATATTAAATCATTGAATAGAATTCAATTGAATTGAGCTGTTTAGATTTTAATTCTGATTCAGTTACGTATCCTGAGATTCTCTGTCTCCTCCGTTTCAGTGAGGTCAGCTGGCATGCCATTTCATTACTTTAATATTGCCCTTTTTTGTATCTTTGATAATGCTCCCACTGTTATTATCAATGTAAGGAGAAAAACAGTGATCAGGGCAAGGACTGTTGAGGTGAGTATAAAGTCTACACTGTCTATCTTTTTTCACCCTGCAGACAATATGTCCTCAAGTTATAGGGCACTAAATGACAAGGGTACAGGGTATAAACTAGGACATGAAATATTGCTCAATTGGGAGGAAATGCAGTGGCTTGTTGATTCAGAGAGCCACAGCAAGGTGAAGGCTAGAAGATCAGCTGCTAGTCAAATGGGCAAGTAGCTGGAGGCTGACAGACAACAGACCATTTTAAGAGCAGAAGCCTTGAGGCTGAACTTGAGACAGAAACAGGTAGGTGAATGGATGATGCCCAACAATCGTTTTTGTAAAGGTCAGAACGCTAGGAACATGAGAATGTAAAAGAAACAGCGACATACATGAAATAGGACCAAAAAAACAGAGCAAGAAAAAAAAGGGTACAGTGCAAATGTGCAAATAACTTTTTTATGCTCACAAAAAAGATAAAGGAACATTTAGAACAACAGCAAAAAACCCCAAAATATAATGAACATGAAAATATTTTTGTCATCTAACTGTGATTAAAGCTGAACTTTAAACACATCTATTTAATCAAACAGAAAGGGGAGAAATAACTGGGGGTCGCTGACCTGTCCTACAACTCTTGCACAGTTGGATCTGCCTGGGTCTGAGCTTCCCACACCCTGCTGAACTCAGTCAGTTTATTCCCTGACAGTACAGTACCACAACTTGTCCAACAACAACTACACCCCTCTCACACAGTGCCAGCAAAAGAACTGGAGAGATTGGTGAGCCAATAACAGAAGAGCTGGCCATCGTAAACTCATTTGACTCAGTCTGTTGACAGCCAGGGAATCAGTTCTCATCACTTTCGCTCTCAAATATGTCCTTTTACTGTTAAAAGAATTACTGTCTGTATTTTGAGGTTACATTTCTGCTGTAACTCTTTCCTCGAAAGGTCAAACAGACGTTACACCATAATCCATCAAACAGGAAGTCAGAGACAATGGTGACTTGCTTCCATGATGATGGGGCAACAGTGACTTGTTACTGAAGATGTTTATTACATTTCAGTAATTTCCAGTTGTAGGAAATCACAGATTTGATGGATCACATGCCAAGACCTGCTTAACTGTAGTGTTTACTATAGTTCATCAGCAAATTTCCTACAGAAAACAGATTAACTTAACAGTTAACTCTGTGGGATTTTTGCCTCGTTTTATGACGTATTACAAATCACGTGATCAATGTCAGACCAAGTAAAATAGTTTAGAGGCCAGGTGTACAGGTAATACAGTTACCACACTCGTTCAGGTTATTCAGTAACTCAAGGACCCTTTTTGTAAACAAAACATATGTGTGGTGTTGAACTGAGTCGTAGCACGTCCAGTCCAAGGTAGAAAGATATATCACACGATACTCTGTCTCTGACATCAGTGTTTTAAAAAAAATTGGGTTCCCTCTGTGCCTGTGCGTTTGACTGTGCTCAGGAGTAGTAGATGGAATACATTCATATCAACACTAAGTTACATCATTTCAAACCAAATCATACCAAATACAATGATTGTTTTCTGTTGTCAGTGAGAGAAACCACTCTGTTTGGCTGTTCAGCCCTGCAAACTGTTGCACAAGAAGAGAAGTAGTCCTTCACAACTTCTTATTGTCAGTGTCATGTCTCTTTGAGCCCTCGTGTGTCTTTTGTTCCTCCCTCAACTTAACCACTCCCCTCTCTCTCCACTTTCACTCCCTCATTATTTCCAGGTGTTT
>JAUMTR010000027.1:16674781-16690546 GCA_032270685.1 Microctenopoma stevenorrisi | reverse complement strand
AGTTATCCTCTAAATTAAATAAACGTAAATTAGCAAACATAATGTGCTATTGAGAGATAATGCTAATGTTGAATGTTGTTGGCCTCTGACTCTACAGATTAAGATGTAAGAAAAAATTACAGTAGATCAAATACAGTGAAGTGTACATGACTGTAAAAGCAGACAGATCCACCTCAAAGGGAACGCCACTTCTGATCAGAGCTACAGTGTGGAATGGGGATTTAGTGTTAATCTTTTAATACTAATATTCCAGAGACACATTTCCTTGGAAAAGACGGCTGAGAAAGGCAGTTGAAAGTATACAGAGGGCATCAGAATGCCTTTCTATTAAGGGCCTATACCATTTCCAATTAATGTTTCCCTAAAGGGTATTGCATTGATAAAAGGTTGATAACATACTTGAAAAAGAAAAAGTAAAGCTTTCAAAAGATGTAAAATGGTGGCAAAACCAACGAGGAGACTTTCCTCCTAATATGTTTTCTGATGTAGTCTAATATAATTAATGCCACTGTTTGTTGTTGTTTGCATAACAAGAGACACCTACCAACACTTTATTTAAACCTCTAGAAGATGGTTGTACCACTTGTTACTACGATCAAAGTTAGCCTTGACAGTTATCCTTGACGTTAGTAAATCAAAACAGGTTGTACCACACCAACTTGTATATAATATGCACACCCAGTAACTGTCTGATATGTTCATTCAAAGTCATTCCAACATTTACAAAGAATGAAGTTTGAATTATAAAAACATTTTCTACCTTAACTCAATTTTGGGAATTAGGTTGTGATGTCACTGTGCTGCTTAGACTGTTGCTTCCCCTCTACAGGTGTTTTCTACCACATGGACAGTGTTTGACTTTTAATGGTGCGAGTGAGAAGTGTGAACTTGGCCAGTAGTTTTAAAGATGTTTTACACAATTAAACAAACAATCCAAACCGAATCGTGTGCAGTTTATTTGAGCAGATGTGCAGAGCAGTCAGAGAGCAAACGCATTGAACCCTAAGTTATACATCCACAGAACACGATGTGCCACTGGCTCTGTGGTCTGTTCGCTGGTTATGCGCATGCTAGCAAAATATTAACATTGGAATTTCTTCCTAAAAAAAAAGAATTTCTTCATAAAAATAATATAACAGTGAGCAATGGCAGAAATACTGTCATTATTTTTATTCTAACTAAGATCAAGGTAACCGACATTTAAGCAAACTACAGTAGATCTATGGAGCAAACACACACTGAAACATATGAACACACGTTTAAAATACCATTATATAGCTGAAAGGATGTTGTTTCACACTAAAAGAACAATGTAGATACAAAGAAGAAAAAACCTGTGAATACTATTAAGGGATTGCGCTCTTGCTAAATAAACTTGTCATCAGTGACAAGAGTGACATTAATCAAATTAGCTTCATGTGGTGCACAGAAGTGAGAAGTATTTTCCCAGCAGTGGTATAAGTTTGTTCATTGCTATTGTTACCATCCGTGACATACATCATACATCACAGCAGTAATCTCAAGGCACCTTACAGTGTCAAACAGGAAAACACTGGGCAGGTTGGCAGGGCCAGTACCTGCAAAACGGAAACATACAGATCATTTGAAAAATGTAAAACAGAGCTGCAGAGCTTTCTAGGACTTATTGCAAATGTGTGACTATTGCTGCCATTGAAGTAGCGATGAGTAGTCAAGTAGATTATTATAACCTGTTGATCAGCAGTTTTCTCCACTTCCTCTCTCTATGTTGATGGTCACGCAGCACCAATTTAAAACCTTTCATCATGGTCCTTGCCTGTGGAAGAACCTGCACATACTGTTTGTGATGGCTAATACAATGTTGGGACCTTATTTGCTGATGTGAGGCACGCATCGTCAGTTTCACCTGAGGCACACCCTCCTGGAATAGAAGCCCCACCAGGTGATGGTTTTTGGCATGCTAAGCGTGGGAAAGCTGTTTGAAAATACAGTACAGATGTTTTTCCACTCTGGTGCCAAGTCATTTTTAAGCCATTTAGAACTTTACCACTATAAAATACCAGTTTTAGTTTTGCAGATAGTTCTCAAGGCTTTTCTCTCAGTGCTAAACCGTCCATACCCATCCAACTGTTGAGTTTAGCCACTGCTGCTACTGCTCCAGTCACCGCTAATGCTAAGTCGAGGTAAGAGGTCCACGCAGAGGTCAATTATTTGTTTTTTCAGCTCTGAGGGAATATTTGTTTAATTTGGAATCTTATAATTAATTCAGAAGAAGCTGATAAGTTTATTATCTGCAAATTACATTTAGCATTTCTGGCTGAGGTATTTCTGGGGATTTTCCCCATTCTTTAAAATAAATAGTTCTTCCTTATCTCAGCAAGAGATTAAATTTGCTTTTGTCTGCTTTCATCTGCCAGAGAATCTTCTACCACTAGCAGGTTTCTGTTACCTTCAAGTAAAGACCCTTTCAAAATAAAACAATGCCTTGTTATTAATACTCACCTCAACTCTAAACGTTCACATCCTCCAGGAGAAAACTGTGTTTAGGAATAAATGACAACCGCTGTGTCATGGCTTGACATGGGTTATGCAACCCCTTCGAGGCAAATGACAGCGTCCCTGCCTCAAATTACACCAGCAGTGGAACACCTGCACACACAGTACCTCCAGCATGTAAGCCCATGCACACACATAGTTCCTAACCTAACTTCCGCCCCTCCAGAGGGGCGAGGATCAAAGGTGGTCATAAACACGAGACACTCCTGTTAGTGCAAACGCAGACATAGTCATGAGCAAAATACACTCAGAGGTCGAGGGATTTCCCCCTGGGACTGTGCATTTTGTGAATGAATGAGTAGCACACAATAGCGTGGCAGCCAAGCTCGAGAGACAGAAGGACAAGAGCTTCGGGAGAAAAAAAATGACTGGCACACATCAACAAATGGTAACCATTTCCGCCAGATGGCTTTTACTCGTGAAATAGTAGAATGAAAAGAAGGGGGTGGGAATGAAAACGTGTTCATTGGCTCAGCGCAGGGTGCCTGATTCTAGTCCAACGGTTATGATTGGTCGAGAGGCATGGCCTCACGTTAAAAGAAAAAGGTTACTCCAGTTCAATGACACAGAGATTTCTGTGCATTCGTACGTATGTGCATGTGCGCGTGTTTTGGTGTGGCTGAAAACAAGACGTTTCCTTTGCAAACAATGGAACGTCATCGTGTAGGGGTGTTGATCTTTACATTCCTGATACATTTTGTCACTGCCATAGCACATTTTGTCATCCGTCCGGACAAATCAATCCCACATCAATTTAGAGGTTTTGATCAAATAGCAAAAGATCCAAACATCCACAATTATTTTTAATTGAAACAAAAGACCTAATTAATTAAATCTAGAGTAGTTTCACTCTTCACATTAGCAAGGCTTAACAAATAGCTTCCCTTCCAGTTCCGCTATTCAGGCATTCAAATGTCACAGGCAGCGTGTCAGTATAATCAGCATTGGCACGGGAAGCAGTGGCTGGGAAAAACATAAGTGAGCACCAAATAATCTACATTCAAACTAAATTCATTTATAAGCATGTTCACGTTACTGCTCTGTGTAGGGGAGCCACCCGCCCCTTGCCAACTCTAACCTTAACCATGACCCCTTCCTTCGCTCTTCACCATCAAATCTTTAAACTGACCCTAATTCCCAGACCATGACCCTGTGGACTCTTTGAATGTTAGCCATTGAACGAGTGGCACTTGGCCAAACAAAGGGACTTTGTGTTAAATCCAACTCGAGTACTCGGTGGGAAAATGGCAGTGGCACCAAATCTACTTCTGATCCCCAGCTTACGGACACGCTTGATATTATCGTGAGGACAATTCATAATTTGCCTTTATCACGTGAGAAATTATTTTTAAAAATTGTAACTGTACTGTTGGATTTTTGTCTTTTGATCGGTATTAGTTTCTACCAATGCCTGAGTAAAGTGAATAGACTCAGTCGAGAACTGTTAGTGAACAATTGCCTGTTACACATTCAGTAGACTTTCCTGTGAACTCTTGTTTCCATACAAATAAAACATTTTCACTGTTTCTCTGTTTTAGATCCCTGAGTCTTATCCCAATCAACACAGGAGGTTGTACATTTTCACGAACTGTGTCTGGTCTCAAACTGGAAAAACGAGGGCAGAGTGACAGTCAAACTTATTTCCCTTTTCCCCGATCTAACGCTGCATGGTGCTGAATGCTAACAACCTACACAAAGCTGCTCTTGGATGAGGTAGTGCCATACAGTCTGACTTTAGATGACAGGGAGGCAGGAAGGTTCAAGCTTTGACCAGGAAGTACAGAAAGTTTTCGACGTGAACATGATTACTATACAGCGGCAAGAAGGAGTAATCCTTTGATGCTTCTCGTATATCACAGCTAAAGAAAGTCTGGGTCAACACAATGAGCATAGTGCAGAAAGGCTCTCCTCTGACCTTGAAGAAACAATAAGAGGCTGGTCAGAGTGAAACTCTGCACTGACTGTTATCTCTACCCGACTGTCAGGAAGAGACTTACTCATCCAAACGGGTTTACTCGTGCAGTGTCTCCTGTGGGTTAATAGTCACACGCTACATGTTGGATCAAAATAGTGAAGCAACACAACTGACTGTAAAACACATTCATTAACGATCTTTCAATAGGGGTGTAACCTAAGTAGCCAAGATGACCACATGTAAATATGAGTAATCCAGAATAACAGTACTTGGAGCGGTTCTGATGAAAATAGCTGCTTCATCAACCTTACCTCATGTATGTAGCATCAGGTAACTGTAATGTCTTGTTGGTCGTTCGCAGGAAGATGGTCTCGGTCAGATATGGTCAAACTGGCTTTCCATCAAGGTTTTTCCTTTGGGAGGTTGTGAAACAGAACAGTGATCTGACCCCGTCAAAGCAGTTTGTAAATTACAAACAACCATTTTATTTTTAACTTTTAAATAATAAATGCATTACTTCATCCTATCAAGCTCTAACCATGCAGATATTGAACGCTTGAGATATGCCTTCCAACATTTACTGTATGTGTTCAGTCCAGGATAGTGAAGGTGAGTGTCATGTAGATTGGTCCACAAAAAAAAGCTATAGCTGAGTTGGCACAATAGTGGATTTGGCAAAGTGTATGTGGAAATACGTTTCAGAGAAGTAACTGGGAAAAGAAAAGCACGTGAGCAGGTGGGTGGAGAAGAGTGAGGTGACTACAACGCGTGAAGGGTGAGGTTACTTTAGGGCAAATGAATGAATGAACTACAGAACAGATCTGTCTGTCTTTGTACTGAACTACTTGGAACTGCAGAAAATGTTGCGACAAAAGTCTCTTTTCTTACTTAAAAAGTTTCAGTTATTTATTTTGTCAAATGGAAACATTTTTAATATACAGCCATAATTATTAAAAACATTATTTTAAGACCAAACTAGAACCCCCCCTCAGTAAAACTATTCCTTAACCCTACTCCAAAGGTTACCGTTAATAAAATTCACTTAAAAATTTAAAAAGGAAGTCTAAACATCTCAACTGACATAGTTAAGAAGTGCAGACACTCTGGGACAATACTGATTCAGTCAAACATGCATTTGTTTTACGCGTCATAACTTGTCTTAAAAACACAGGTTATTTCAGATCTCTTCTAAAATCCCCCAAAAGTCTTCATTACAGGAAAGCAGGATGCTTTTAAACTCTGAGTCTGGGACAAAACATTTATCTTGGAATTATCAGAGCAGATTGAATCTTGCCCCTGAGAACATAGACAAGATGAAACCCCTTCCCTGTAGCCGCCATCTCCGTACAGTACTCGCTGTTTGATGTAAAACTGAAACAGATTATCCAGGCAGGATGGGTGCACTTCAGTTTATCTTTGAAGAGGGTTGTTCTGTTGCCTCATAAACAGAACTACATCGTCAGAAGAGGTTTTACGGTATTTATTCCAAAGTCTCAGCTTTCTCATGCTGCATGTAATTCTGTTTAGTCTGTGCTGCAATTTTATTTTATCAAATCTTATAAATATGAATAATGAATTTGCACTTGTAAAAATGAGTTCCAGCGTATTTTACACATATACAAGTTCAGCACCGTGTGATGAAACAGGTTAGACAGAACCTGCACATAGGCAGAGTAGTACACGTACCCCATATGTGAAGGGTGACGAGCAATTAATGGTAAAGGTAGACGACAGAGCCGCTGAACAGCTGGAAAACACACAGTGTGGCGCACACTTCAGCAGTTGGTGCTAAAATGTGTTAACACAGTAACTCACTCATACCATGTGTCGCGCTTACGTCTAAGCTGTAAAGAAGCTTTCTTTCTCAGGAATGAGTCTCTGAGCTAGATCGCAAACCTTCTAAACAAGATCAATGTTTTCACGTGCCTGGTGACGAAATGGTTAAAGCACATGCTACATCACTGTCCCTGGTTGGTTGGTGCAGGTAAGCAAGGACTGGAGTTCGGACACTTTTGTACGTGTAACCAGTCAGATAAAAAAAGGCAACGTAGAGAACAGTTTGGATATTTAAGGAAAAGTTGTGATTAAACAGATCTTGTATGGTAAGCTTAAAACAGGTATTAAACTAGCTATACAAGTTCCAAACAGTGATGACGTTATCCTACTGATGCTGCACTTTAGATTCTGCTACATCTGCATGCAATTGCAGTTTTCTACAGTCAGTGTATTAATTAGTCAAACTTTACTCTTTGACAGTTTCTGGACCATTATATGTATAAGTATTGAATCCATAGTGAACCTTACAAAGTCTGTTTAGGAGACTGTTGGCCTGCTTCCTATGTTACACCTGTATTTCCAAATCAAAACGACGGCAGCCTGCTGGAGATTTGCACAGGAAAAATTAAGAGATGGGTTCATAGTCTTTTGAGTAGGATTCCAACCACTAAATATTGACCTTGAAATATTTCACAATATTCACAGCTGCCGACCCCCCCCCCCAACCATTTGAAGTCGGAATAACTCACACATGGGAATTTGAGTGCAACTATATAAGGTTCCCTGAGTATATATTTAAACCTAACTAGAGGTTATAGAGGTAGTGTATATCGTATTTTACTGGGTGTGTAAATTTTGCCTGTTGCCTGTTGCTTCATGAACTATTATCTACAAACAGATCAACAGTAAGTGGAAAACAAGCAAAGTAGAACCCTGATGCTTGCATACAAACAGGGATTTACCTCAGCGCTATAATGAGCAGGAGAGGCATTTCACGGTAATTGCACGGTAAACACGAGCTGTCTGCCACTGCCTTACGGAATGACTTAACAGTTTGTATGCCACTATATGTACAAAGGTGTAATTAATTAATAGGATCTTATCCGTTCATCCATCAGGTCAGGGGTGCATACACACATGACTCAAATGAGATTTTCCTTCTCACCTTTGTTTAATCTTCCAGGTGAGACATAATAACCACAATTTAGAAAGACAAAAGAGATTAAAACTACTAGTGCAAAGTCCTGGAGAGTTCTGTTGGAACTGTAAAATATATTTTGGGACTTTAACGTGTATTCACACACCACACAGATACTGTGGTATAAAAATGTTTTTTATGTTTTTTAATCTTTCAATCATCCTAGACAAACAGATATTTAAGGTTCCACTCTCTCTCTTGAAATTGTGTTGATAAATGGTAAAATTCCAGGTTGGATATTGTACGAAGGCACGTTTTTTTTTGCCGTGCTGCATTTGTTGCTGCAGTTGCTTGGAGGTGATAAAGAGTAGAGGGAGTCTCCCATCCGGCAACCAAAGCACTTTGGTTAAACAGGTACCAGAGACCACATTTTTATGCACATGTCCATAAATAATGAGCGATGAACGATGGTCACCCCCATGTCCTGCTCCTATTGCATTCCATTTGCAAAGATGCAGCACAGTTCTGTTAAGGTGGTCAATTTTTACCATTCTGCACATGAACAGATGTCAAATAACTGTAGTCAGTGGTAATAACTGTGAAGTGTCTGGATTTTTCATGCAGTAAACCAGACAAAGCGCTGAGAGCTTAAACATAACTCTAAACAGTTCAGTGATTATGACATATGGCAAAATAAGATATTTTGAGCTGGAATAAAAAAGACAATAAAAAAACAATATTAAAAACAGTGTCAGTGAACATTTACATAAAACAGAAATCCTACTTCAAAAGATATTTGCTGTTGTAAATTTGTTGTAATTTGTAACTTGTGAGCTCATGAGGGTGAATATCTTTTCGAATAGCGAGGAAAAAAGCAAGGAAATGGCATATCTGAAGAAGTTGTATAAAAAACACCCCTATAGTTTTGCAGAAAACTGACTTAAATTCTGATGTAAAACATTCTTTAAGTTGTGCTTAAACACCATCAGCTGTCTCATCACATTTTTAGTCCTGCAGTGGTGACAAACAATGTGATAATTATATCATGACCACAGGAGCTTTATGTTTCTGAGAGGGTGTTTTCTGCCCAACCATCATCTGTATGTTACCATAACCTATGTTTAACTGTAGGTAACCATAGTAACAGTTGTTCTGCTCTAGTGAAATGGACCTAAGCATAAAAAAAGAAACTAAACACCCAATGGAAAAAAGACTCAAACTTTCCATCTGCAGATTATACGTATTGCTGATATTACACCATACAACCAACATCAACAAGCTATCAGACTTAAATAATTAAATTGGTGTTTTGTAATTGTGTCCTTCATTATGTAATGAAAACAATCTTTGAATGAAAGGAATGTTCTCATCACATCAAACTATTCAGAAAGAAGTTGCCATGCTTAAGACCTTTGTTCTCCATAACAAAAACTTTGGCTGCGGACAAGGGTTCCCAGCAGACTAGAGTTATCACAGCGTGTGTGTTCAGCCATCTGAAAGATAGACTTGATGTCAAATCAGCCTGTCTCTCTGTCTGACATGTAATTTGCCACAGGGAAGCCCCTCTGACACCAACCACCAACACGCAACCACACAGGCATGCACGCACACACAGTCACATTGCAGTCACCTCATGCACATCACACCACTTCTCACCAATTGGGTGTCAGGAAGCTTCCAGTAACAGGTGTTTCGGGTGTGGGTGTATACAGCAGGTGGCATGCTGTATACACTATACTGTCATTTAACTAATAATGATTGTAGGAATTTGTTTGTTGCAGGAACTGAAGAAGTCTTTTGCACCAGCTTTCTGTTCTTTGCCTATTATGTAAACTAGGAATTTTATATTTTAAGTTCAGTTAAGATTTGGCACTTTTTCCCATAAACTTTGCACGTTTCTCTATTTGTTTGATTTATTTGCGTGAAATGTCTGGTTTATGGTTGAGATCCCATATTGTCTTATTGTCTTCAGGCTTCAGCCTCTGTGAGTAACCACATTCATAGACAACAATGTCACCATGGTCATAAAGTGGCTGGATGCGGTCTATTGGACGGAATGATTAAAACGTTTTTTTTCACTTTCTGTAGAAATCTCTCAGCCGGAAGTTCTGCAGAGCTTAAAAACAACTTTGAATAATTGGTTTTGGTGCCACCACAGGTTCAAACCACTCGAGGCTTCCTGTCACCCTCTCTGTTTATCACACTCACACCTTTTACATTGTTTTTCAAAGTAATTCTAAACTTAGTATAGTGTAAAGGGGGCTGAAAGATGGGCAGCCTACATCGTAAAACAACTACCAGAAGGCAATTAACAGTGTGTCCTTTAGCAACAACAGTTTTAACATAGGAAAGATTTGCTTTTTGTGTCTACAGCGTGTTGCTTCAGCAGCCAGGATACCGACGTGAAACATGTGCTTATTTTCTCCTCAGCTGTGTGTGAAGTCTGCTTTCTTTCAAATTATTGGACAACAGCAACACGTCAACATCAACATCAACTGTGCTCAGGTAAAGTGTATTCATTCATCTATCCCAGATAGGAAAACGACAGAAGAGACAGGGGAGTAGGTGGGAGCACGATCAGGCGATGCTTCCAGACCAATGACGTGATGTGACAAGAGGTGTCCCAACATGTGTATCACTGGCCGTTAGTGACGCTGACAAAGAAACACAAGAGAAGGGAAGTAGTTCTACTTCATCCAGGAAGGGGGTGAGGAAATTGTGGAGTCACGCACACGTCTGAATCCTCCCTCAACATTCAGTGTAGGGGTGGACAATTGATAGATTTCAGACACGGTCAGTCCCATATGCTCATCCACAAAACACATGTGCAACCACAACCTTTGTAGAAATAGTGACTATGTGATGAGTTAACAGTTCAATCTAAACTCTTTTTTCTTGCTTTAAACCCAGCTCAGGTATATACAACTGTACAGTGACGCGGGTAATACGCTCTTGTCTTTCTGGCCATTTAAAGCTGAGTATTTGCACACAGGAATTCTTTTACGTCCTGCTGTATCCGGGTCTAACAAGATGCTGAAACAGAGCCTGAACAGGTATCGGCGTTGTGCTGTATGTTGTTTCCAGTCAGTTTCTTCCTGCCTCTATGTCACCTCCACAGTTTCCTGCTGTCATATGACAACATGTTTACAAAAGGGATGTGAAATGTCAAGAATAGCCTCTTGACATTTTGAAAAGAAATAGAAACCTTTTCTAGTCTCTGTTCTTTATTCTAGTGTCTCAATATGTGTCAAAAAAAGAAGCTGCCATTTAAACACAGTAACATCCTGAAGTATCTCGTCTTAGTTTCCATCTCTCATTTTGTTGCAGACTTTGGTCTTAAATATGCACAGTGTTTCTAGTAGAGAACTGTATCTGACATCTTAAGCTACATTTTAGCAAATGCTGTAGTTCATCAACTGATCACATCAACAGGCGCAAAGGCATCACTCCTGCAGAAATAAGATGCTAATCTTATAGTAAGTCTCTCTTACATGTACTTTTTGGCCTTTAGTTGAGACAAAGTTACAATGAGTGGGGTACTGAAGGTCAGTGCGCTTGCAGGCCCCAACAATTCACATGGAAAAGACAGCTGACAAGTCTTTATCAACCAAGTTGATCACACTGCTTCACGTCCAGGTCACCTTACTAATCTCACACCAGCTCTGGTCTCCCTAATCTGTAGCCGCTTGACAGACTGACTGTTGCTACATGACTGACCTTGGCTTCCTCACTTTGGAACTTCTGTCCCGTGTTGCTACTCAGATTGTTAGATTGTTATGGGAGTACAAAACTGAAACCATTGTACACCGTTATCTGACTTTCCAGATGGCTGTGCTTTTATTACACCCAGTACATTTTAGATCAGTCTTTTGTGAACCTGATGAACTGCGATGTTCTCACACTGTGCGTAAAATGACACAATTTCATTTCTAGGAATGTTATCTTTTCTCAATGTTATGTTCATTTTGAGAGCCTTAGCATCCCCACTTCTTATGCTGCTAATACTACAAGGTCACTGAGAAGCTTAGGACCAGTTAGTGAAAGGGATCCGTATTCATATAATGAAGAACTGAATACTTTTGTCAGGTCTATTTTAATCATAAATTATCTGTTTAATTTATACAGTGACACTCATGAGGAACAATACAGCACATCAGCTACAACCTGAACCATAACAGGTGTAAAGAATAACCATGCAAAATGTGTTTATTCTAAGCTCTTGAGTAAGAACATTGTGCAGTGTCAAAATTACAGTTGATGTCAGTTTTGTAAATGTTTATTTGTTTAATTGAATAAAGTTCCAAAGCCATGAGAAACCTCTTGAAAATGTATCACAATAAATTTACAAGCCTGATTGAATAATTATCTGTGTTTTAAGGTTTTGCAACACTGTTGTGTAAGATTGAGTTGGGTGTTAATCCCTATTCACAAGTGAAAACCCAGTGTGTTTCTCTACAAATATACATGCCTTCCAAATCATAGAGGTTGTAATGGTAGCTCTGCATTTGTTGTATCATCTGCTTGGATGAAAGAGGACTGAAACTGAACAATGTTTTATGTTTCACTATTATTTGAAGGCAGCATGTTTGCAATTTGAAAAAAGGTTATGATAGTTGCTGACCAAATCATACTTATTTGAATGTAGAATGGCGTAATCAGGGCACACTTATGTCTTTCTGTCTCCTGGTCACCTGCTGCTACTCAAGCTGTAGTTTAAGGGATTTTAGAACAAGTTCACCTTAATAGCAGATTATGGATTATCAGTGTGGAACAAGTCTGGGTGAAAAACACAATAATGTCCATGAAGCTATTGCCTCATGAGCTCCAATACCTGCATCTGAAATGACTTTACATGTGGTCAACTCTATGCAGGATTTATTTATTCAGGATTAATAAATCAATCATGAAACTGAGTTTAGAGAATCTGTTTAATCTGGATAAAAATGAACTCAGATATTTTTAGCCTGAAATATTTCAGCCACATTTGAATAATGGGCCCATTTTGGGGGATTTAGTCTGTTTGCCAGCTCTCCTTTTGGATTGGATTAGGTTTGTCATGAAATGTTGTGAATATCCTGCTGACCCTTCATCTAGCGCCACTGTGAGGTTGAAAGTTTGTGTCTCAGCACACTTTGTAGCTTTGTGTCTCCAATGCACATTTAATTTGTTTATTCCCAACACTAAGTTATGATGAGGTTCGTGGATGAGTAAGATCACTCATGTTTGATCACTCATGTACATTTTAAACAGACCAACACCATGGATACCAAAAAATGCATCTTAATGAGGAACTCCTGGCTCTCTCTGTTTAGCATGATTAGTTTGATCAAACACTTTAGGTGCAGCCAGAAAACGAGTATCAAGCATTGCAAGCAAGGATGGAGGATTGCTGATAACGTGCATGACAAAATGGAAGAATGGGTATTATAGTTTCTGGGGTGTTTTGTTTTTTTGTTTTTACATTATCTTTTAGTTGGTTATGTTTTATTTTTGTGTTTAGTTTGGCATTATAACATAAAATATGAATAAATTATACCATGTATAAAAAGGGTAGAGAAAAATAAATTAAAACTTCTGTCTACTCCTTTTCAAATAGAGAAATTAACAATGAATACTGAGGATGTCTGTAAATCATGTTGGATATGTCTGTTTGAAATAAACCATGAAAATGAAAAGAAAAGAAATATGTGACTGTGAGATATGATTGAAACCCTTCAGAAAAAAGTCAGCCTTGAGTTAAGATGTTTTGCAAAACTTCTGCTTTTCTGTGTCGCGGAGCTGTGATTTAAGGAGCTGGGTGATCTGACAGACGTCAACAGATTAATGTAATTTTCGTTGAACGATCAATAGTCTTGACTATTATAACGATTCTTATCAGTGTGAAACATTTGCTGGTTGAATGCTGAAACAACATAAGGCTCTTCTCTCTCTTGCATGCACCTAAATGTCAGCATTGCTGAGGCAGGGCGTAGTTTCTGAGGTGTCTGCTGTGTTAAGCTTTTCAGTGAGCGCTCAATGACAATGCCAGCCATTAAGTCAGTCCCTTTTTTACATCTTATTATGGTCATCGTTTCCATGGGCTTTAGTAAGGAGTCTAGTCAATGAACAAAGATCTGTGTTCAGTATGAAATAATTCAGTATAAAGCAGTTTGAAGACTGAGTCAAAACAGTTTGGTAAAGGGCATTCTTGTATTTGCGTATGCTGGAATTATACACTGACATGTATGTGTTAAAAATATATAAAATACACTAACTTTACCTCAGTTTGAAAAATAATGTTTATATATGCCAGCTCAACAGTATTTGACACTGGTACAGGCTGTGGAAAGAATTTCTTAAATCCGAGCTATGGACACAGCACGCTAAGAACTGAAATGCAAACATAAGGTGAGGTGAATCAAACCACACAGACTATGGCGGTCTCATATTACTGTTAAAACTGGTGTGTGGATGAGATTCTGTGTGTATCGTTAGACAAAAAAGAAAAAAATCACACTGAAACGTTAAAAAGTGGCACAGGCCATCCTAGCATGCACAAACGGAAGAAGAGGGTTAACTTTGGCCAGATCACCGAGATGGCTCAAATAAACAAAATGACAGGCAGATACAATCTCACCTTCATTCACACTGGCAAAGTAGAGCGCCCGGTTCAGTCTCACGTGGACTATGAGAGGAAATCACAGCAGCTGCAGAAAACCCAGGAAGATGTAGAGAGAACATGTAAGTGCAGTTACAGGGTTTTCTAACTAAACTATCCCAAACAGAGGTGGCTGAGGCAACACTGGGTGAAGATAACCGCACATAAAACACATGTCCTCAATAATGAAAGACAGCTAGACCTTATCAGACATGAACCTCTTTTCACCTGTTCGATTCTCAATCTGTGTGTTGGCAGCAGAAACAAAATCACAGTACTACACAGAACTGACTGCGATCCTTACACAGCGGACGTTCCTGATCACGCTTTTCCAGACTGTGGAACGATCAACTTGGCATTGAGATGAAGCTGTCAGATGCTGAGCCAGGTTTTTGCTGGATTTCTTCCAGTCTCCCAAAGAAAAGAATGAGAAAGGTCTTTCTCCCCGATATCTTTCCTTGACCTCTCCATATACCTATTGGTTCACATTTACAGGTTGACCCAGGTTCTTACTGTGTGTGTGTGTGTGGAGTTCTTTTCGTGTCTGTCTGGGTTTTTTCTGGGTACTCTGGTTTCCTCCCACAGTCCAAAGACATGCAGTTAGGTAAATTGGAGACTAAAAACGGTTGTCTGTCCGTGTGCGTCAGCCCTGTGATAGACTGGTGACCTGTCCTGGGTGTACCTGGCCTCTTGCCCAATGAAGCGTGCAGGACATGCAGTACGTAGTGAGGGGACTAATTGGAAATGAGCAGCTGAGAACAATCAGTGAGAGAAAGTGGAGAGACTGCTGTGGTTAAGGTGAGGGAGGAACAAAGACACAACAGAAAGAGCAGGACATGACCATGATGAAGACATTTGCTTGGTACTGTACAAGGGTTTGATGTATTTCTAGCAGGTGCATTATTTACCATGCTTGTAGCACTTTTCGCTATAAAAGAGACAATTTATCTTAGCTTATCTTGTTAAATAGCTATGTAAACAAACTGTTCATAAGTCAATTCCAGCGCTGCTACAATAAAGGAAAATTGATTAGAAACAAACAATGTTCTTCTTGGTGTCATTTCCAGAGAAACTTTTTTTCCACACATAGAAGAAGATTATAGAAGAACATGTTGTTCCGATGTGATACATGCTGAAGTGTGAGTAATAACCAGAGGTGTGTGAACTGTTATCACACCAAACCAAGCCAAACCAACATACCATTCATACCTCACAAGATATGAGTGATGTTTAATGCAAGAACAACCTGCCCATCAGGACTCCTAACTGTGAAGTTGTACCTTGTATATATGTGTGTTTTTTCCTCTTTACTCCTTAAGGTGATCCTTCATGTTTGGCAGGAGGACTGAGCAGTGGAGGAACGATCTCACCTTCTGTTGACTCAGTAGATGCTCGAAAGAGACATGACGCACTGAAATTTGACTCCTTGAACTATATAAAGACGGAAGTGTTGCAGTGAGGTACCACAAAACCCCCTCAACCCGTACATGCAAACACATTATTTTCTTACTCAGCTGCCCCATCAACTACCATATTTTGCCAAACCTCTTCACAATTTTTGAAAGAATGCTCTCTTTAGCATCCTCCTCGGGTTAGCATTCGTCTGGTGCACCTGACAAGAATGACTGGTCTGTTTCTCTCTAATCAATCAGAGGAAAAAAACATATGACCGTTTCACCACCAGCACTTACAGGTCCTTCTCAAAAAATTAGCATATTGTGATAAAGTTCATTATTTTCTGTAATTTACTGATAAACATTAGAC
>JAUMTR010000027.1:16639762-16667993 GCA_032270685.1 Microctenopoma stevenorrisi | reverse complement strand
GCATTGGGCAGATAGGTCTAAGGTGCAGCGGCGCCGGCGCCAGGCACCTTCAAAGTTTCCCCAGGAACTTTCTAGTTTCACATTTTTAACGTCAGGCCGGCAAATGTGACCATATATTTGTGGCTTTAGCTATGGGTGAAGCCTCGCAGATGGTGACTGGTTTCCTTTACTTCCTAATTATCCTTGTCTAATTTTTTTCCCACCTATTTTAAAAATGTTAATACCACTTCTTTCTCGTAAATATTTATTTCTACCACATGACTCCTAGGGAGCTCCGTAATAACCCATTATTTGTAGGCAAATACAAAGACAGGTTAAGTGTTTCTTAATTACAGTGATTGCAATGTTTATAACTTTCTATTAAGACGTATTTTATAACGGTTGCTGTAACGTTCAAAACAGGTTAATAGAGATTTTTATGATGATTATTTTATGTTGTGCTCTGTATTTCGTTGACACCTCAAAGGTTAATGTGAGTCAGGTTAGGGAAGAACTGTTCACGCACATCTACGTGATGTTTGGTTCAATCGCGCCGCAGCATTTTTCCCGTTCTTCCAGCTTTTATTTTGAAAACTGGGTATAACACGCTCGTTTTCCCCCTATGTGGACACACGCGCGAGGCGGAGTCTAAGCGGGACCTACAGCGGCGCTTCGGTCCGGTTCTTCTGCAGACACGGTCCTTCTCACTGTTTGGAGAATTGACTCAGCTGTCCTGTAGTGTGCGACGTTGCCGAAGCGTGAAGAAGTGGAAACTGCCCCGTAAATATGTAACTACAGCCCGCTAACGTGAGCGTTTCCACCGGGAGAAAGAACATGGACTCCGAGAACAAGTTGTGGCTCTGTCGTCTGCTTTGGTGGTCGCTGCTGGTCGAGCTGGCGTCGGGAGGTATTATTACGACTTTTGGTTTGAATGAAAACTAACTAAATATAAACTGTGTTCATTCTTTTGAACACGACACTGGTTAACTTTAGTGTTTGTCGTTTACTGCAGAGTTTGTTTTAGCCTGAACGCACCTTCAGCTTCTGCATACAACTATCACGACATAATATTTCTGATCAGAAAAGACCACTACATTACACACAGGATTGACTATCACCAGAAATGGCCAATTTCCGGTTTGTTTTTCATTTTTATTACCTGTTTGTGTTCTTTAAAATGAGTATTTAGCATTTAAATATTTTCTGGTTATGTTTTTTCTCTTTTTTTGAACGCAGTGCTGCTGTAATATGCCGAAATAATTTTCCTCTGGCATTAATAAAGTTTATTTAATCTTGAATAAGTACCATCCCAATGCTCACAACAAACAACACAACAACCTGAACAAAATCACTGACCTTGTTATGATTTGGTTCATATGTTACTATTTTCTTCCTGTGCTGTTCAGTAGCATTAGTGCTTTACAGGTCTTAAAATGTTAAGCGCAGAGTAAACACCTAACAGGACTGAATGAGATGCGAAGGGATAGGGCGGTGGGGGTTTAGGCTGCAGTCTCATGATCTGTTTCAGCAACGCAAAATCATTTTGGTTTCTAAAATATTTAAATAGGTTTTCCAACTAATGAGGCCAATACACCCAATATTCATCTCAAACGATTTACATCAGACCTCTGTGCAAAGGGATCTGTGCATGCATGGTGCACACACCTTATCTTCGCACAGGCAGCAGTAGAAATGGGGCTCTCCTGCCGACTGTCCTGGAAGAGCGATCTACACTCAAATGAGTGCGAGGAAATGAACGGTTATTGCTGCATACAGGGATGTAAGAGAAAATATGTCTTTAAGCAGTGACAGCTTCTGTTGAGCGTTATTTACAGTCATGTGTGCTTTCACTAGCTCGTCTGGTCTGCTTGTCTAAATTCAGTTTTACTTCAGACTACGCCTGAGTATAAGCAGAAATTATTTCACTGTCACTCACTCGATGTCTCCTTTTAAAATAACCCCAGTATGTTTTATTTTATGGCATTTCTGAATGTGACTCTGTATTGCCTTTGGATTTTGCTAAAACATCCACAACCCAGGAAATGACAGTGCATCAGCATCAGAGTGGCATGACCAGTCACCTAGAATCCAAAGAGGCACTTCAGTCAAGTTGCATCTCTGATTTGTTGTGCAAACTGAGCACACAGGCAGTGACAAGCACTGGTCCTGCCCCTCAACTTAAGTGTAAGCGGATGTTTGCAAAAAGCTCACTGAGTGTTGCCATTTGGAGCCGTTTGAGAAATTGCACAGAAATATGTCTGTGTTGCACAGAAACTACTGCAGGACATGTAGATTACAGAACAGAGTTCAGACACCTCCTGTTTCTGCTCCTGAGGTAACAGTCAGGTGTGCTAAGGTATGTTTATGTGAGGATTTCTGTTTCTGTCGTAGTCTTTCATTTACATACTCGCAAAAATGTCAGTGTTTCTGCAGCAGAAGCAACCACACTTTTCTTTCTCTCACCCGCTCACATTATTCTGCAGCTTTCCAAGAATCTAGTTCTGTAAAGGCGAGTGTAGCATTGGAAAGTAGAGTGTTATGATGCTAAAATACAATTGAGCGTGCACGTCCATCCTTGTGAATTTAGGAGAAAACTGTCACTGCTTTTCCACTTGACCAATTTAAGGAAATGCTTCCTCCCTGTTATGTACACAGAGCCAGTCAGATGAATGAGAAATAAGACAGGACAATAAATTCAGTCAGTGTGACTTAGTGTCGGAATAAAGACAAGTGACGCTGGAGTCTGTGTGCCTGTGGGCCATTCAGTTTATTTATATCTAGCTGTATCTGACTTCTCTACAATCTTCAGACACATTATACCTGACTGAGAGTTATAATCTGGCACAGATCTGCCAGGTAATTATGATCATACAGTAGGAATAAATGCAAATGAAAATGACTGTTTAAGCTGAATGTGTCTAAGTTTTGGGAGAAATCTTTAGTAGAAAGGTGGATATGAATATGTAGCATATGCTTTCAAATATCATCATCAAAACTCTGGGATTTGCTTGTAGGTTCACGAGAAAATGCAGAGATATTTGATGTGGGACACAGGAGGCTAATTAGAAATATATTTTCTGGGATAAACCTGAGGGATACATTTGAAAACTTTAATATTCTTCCATTTCAAATTCCCCTCTAGAGCGAAATATCTATTGTTTCCAGTTCCTTACTTCTGAGAATCAGCTGCTTTGCTCTCTCACAAAACACAAAGTGATATTGGGACTTAGGAAATTGTGCTCATGAGAATATCATTTGTGTGTTATGTTAGGCCATGTTTGCTGGTGGGCTGCTGGGTCAACAATCTAAACTGTAAATAAATAAATCTACGCATTCAGGATAATGATGTTTGACATTTTTGTTTGTCATAGTTTTAAATGTTTATCACATATTTTATATTTGTTTTTAAATGCAGGAAGATTGGTTAAATTGTTAAAGATTGTTAAACATAGTTAAAGATTATATTGTATCTGCTGTTTTTTTTGGATTCATATGTCTTACAGGACGATACATGTCATGTTTAACATGTTGAGGTTGACTTTTTTTTGACCTTTTGTCTCTGCAGTCAGTTCCTACTGATTGATGACAGTATATTGATATCGCCAAAGGGCCAGTGTACATGCTTTACTGGTTTAATTGTCTTAATTTGTTGTACACAGTCTAAACAATGTTTTTGTCAATCAAACTACCCATTAGTGCATTAACCTTGTTAGGAGTGAAAATGCATCAACTTTAACTTCTTTTCCCAGTGAGTCACTTTGACCCATTAGCAGCAAGCTGCTCTTACCCCCTGGGCCAGTACAAATAAGTCAAACTTTTATGGACACATTTCTTTACAGAGCTTGTTTTTGAAGCTTAGAATACGATCGAGTTCGTTAAAAACTAAAATGGTAAAGCCTGAGCTCACAGGCTTAAAAGAAAAAGCTTGGGAGCATGTTAGACTTGATTAAAGGGTGATGTGAAATGGCAGGGAGGTGATGTAGAAGGAAACAGCTGGGACTGTGCGCCACACTGTTACTGGAATATAGAGCTACAGACAATGGGCGACGTAAGCGCCTTTCATGATTGGGATGAAGGTTCTTGTCGGGGCAGAGCAGGTTCAAACATGTTTCACTCCCTCCGAGCCTCCTCCGCATCCACTGCCTCTTGTTTGCACATAATGCTGTTGTGGCGTTCAGATATGTCACTGCTGCGGTTTTGGACAGTCCACGAACAACTTTCTCCTGATGCTACAAACAAGCAGAGACGCAAACCTACAATTCTGACATAATGCAAAGGCAGGTTCGTGTTATCCTAAATGTAGTTATTATTCCATAGGTAAAGCTTTACTGCTTTAATGTAGTACTCTTTTTGTACTTGCAATGCATGCGAGTAATTATGGTTGAGCACATAATAAACACAGCTGGCCCACCGGGAAGGCTGTACTCAGCAGATCCAAAGACTCTTACAAGTATTCTTTAAATCAGGTGAGGTATAATTTCGGCAGTGTGTGTTATAAAGCTCTGTGGGTATTGGGTGTTTTTTTCCCCACTAACAGAGACTCTGCTCCATTTGTAAATAACAGCAGGATGATAATTAGCTTGGTTTTATATCTAAATGTCACATGTTGGCTATATTAAGACCACAGTGCTTGACTGAACTTGCTCTGTGTTCACTGCTACTGTACCTTCTGTTCCAGTTCTCAGCTTCCTCATTCTCAGCCCGATTTAAAAAATTGAACACCATATCAAAACATTTTAGTTATCTCTCTTGTCCTGCCTCTTTTTCTGTGTCTTCTATCTCTCTGTGTCTCTACAGCTTCCTTCTATGGCGATGGCTTCGTACAGCTGAAAGCAACAGAGTCGTCGGACCATAACACAATCCGCGTTCGCTTCCGAACCTCCAGCACCAACGGCCTGCTGTTTCTTGTCGCTGGCCAGACAGACTACTTACTACTAGAACTCCACGCTGGGCGCCTGCAGGTGGGTACATCCATGGCCCCAGTGCATGAGCATATGTGTTCAAGCATAGAGTACACGAAGCTGCACTTGTGCATATATGCACATGTGTGTAATACATGCAGATGTTCAACCACATGGCCCCACACAAACAACACACACATTTTGGTGTTGTGCTGACTTTTGCCCAGTGAGGATACACACTAACCACCGTAAGCTATGGCTCCATCTCAGTTGACAGTGTCACTCTCTCAACACAGTAACACAAGCAGACAAGCCTGTGTGGTGTGAGCTGAGTGTTAACTCCATACGAGTCACAGCACAAACTGCATTATGAAAGCAGTCAGATCTGTGTTTTGTGGTATTTGAATGAGTGTGTGTCACCTTGATAACCATAAACAATGCAACCAGTACCTGCTACGCACCATGTCTAACAATTTTATTGAAGTAAACTAATCAGTGTAGTGCTTTTGTGCTCATGCCTTCCAGTGATAAAACCTTAATAGGACACAGTTTCACAGTGCTGAAGGTGATGTCTTGATCTTATAAGTGTCTAGCGGCCTTTCAAGCTTAGTCAGATGAAAAGCAAAACAGAAATGAAACAAATGTTCTGCTTATTCAGCAAGTTACTAAAATGAAATGATTTTCTTGTGGTTCCATTGCGCCTGGATAGCTTGTTAGATCATTGAGGAGAACAGCAATATTTAATAACCTCACAGTAAGAGAATATCCCCCTATTTCTGAGGGCACTAAATTGCAACATAAAATGAGGTTAAGCAAAATTCTGAGAAGCTAAGTTTAATGTTAAATTCACATGACCCAGCAGTAAGAAACGACTAATACAGCCTGTGTTTAACTGCCTGTAACTATAATACAAATAAACAAAACACCTCTGGAAATTCACTGCTGACTTAATGACCAAATATGCTTACCTTCTGCAAACTTAAGAAATTTAGGACAGGTTTGGGTCAAGAGGCAGAGACTATTTTTATCCTCCAACACAACCCTTGCTGTAAAGATTTAAGGGTGAAATACATTGTCACTTCAAGACCCCTTCAAAGCGTCCTGTAAGCAGCTCTGCCACACTAAATCAGAATACAGAATGGACAGATGTACTGTAGGAAGCCTTTTTATAATATGCAGACACATTCATAAAAGATATGCACTACAGCTTTTGTGCAGCAAACCCGAGAAATACTTATGACTAAGCTTTTATTCCTTTTAGTCCATGCTGCTGGGAATGAATCACACTGACGACTGTGTTGCATTGTCAAACTTCAGTGAGCAAGAGGAGTGAAATGCTTGTCCATGTTCCTTAAACTGGCACAGGTCACCAGATAATTTTTCTTGTTCACTCTCACAAGTTTTCCTCGGGCTTTGGGTCTCATTCCATGTTAGTGTGAGTGTCGCTCCCCGGAAACCCGCGCATGAATAGCAGGGACTCAGCAGCAAGCCCTGACAAGTATGTCATCTAAATACAACATTAGTTTGAGATAGTGACATGATGCTTTGAGGACATAGCTTAAGGCAAAAAGATAATAGTGCTCTTCCTGTTTAAATCACGGACAAGCTTATGGTTATAACAACAGATGACATCATGGAGTATAAGCAGTCTGAGGCGTGTTTCCTTCTCCAGGTGTTACAGTGTCTACATTTACAGTGCACTGCAAAATATTTTTTGTATAGGATAACAGAGTAAGGTTATATACATATTATTTAAAAAATAGCACTAATACTAAACCATAGAACCGTTGCTATGTTTGCCTCACTGCATGACAACCATTCAATTGACTTTTGTTTCCGGAGACTTTAAAGTACCAAACATTATAACAAGTCAGCCATTAATAATTGACACCAAATCACAAAAAATCTATCTTGCATTTAACTTTTCTTCTTATGATATAGTGTATTTTATAATGCAGTTGTTTGTTTCCTCTCGTAGCTTAAACTGGATTTTGGATCAGGAGAGCATATGTTACAATCAGAGCAAGGTACCCAGCTCAACGACTTGGCCTGGCACTCTGTAGAGGTCCACCATGTGCAGTACAACATCACCCTGACAGTTGACAAAAACTCTCACACGGGTGTGAAGATGTCAGGTTCCCATCAGGATCTCAACATTTTGGATGGCCTCTTTGTTGGAGGCTCAGGAGGGCTGGACAGACTTTATCTCCCCAGAGACCCAATTGGTTTTCGTGGTTGCATGGATGATGTAGTCTTCAATGAACACGACTTGCTGTCATCACTGAGGCCGTATACAGGATTCAAGAATGTTCATGAGGTGTCTCTAGGCTGCAGTCCCCAGTTTTTTGCTACCGAAGAAGACCCCATCAGCTTTTTTAGCTCCAGGGCTTACGTTTCTCTTTCAACTTGGAACACTGAACAGGAAGCTGTGTTTGAGTGTGTTGTACACACTTTGGCCAAGGAGGGAATAATGCTGTACAGCTCAGCCAGAGAGGGGGGCTTTGTGGCTTTGGAGATTCAGGAAGGTTTGCCTGTGGCCATTGTTGGGAAAGGTGGAACCAAAACTGAGCTCCGTTCTCTTACATTAATCAATGACAGGAAGTGGCATTCTGTCAAATTGCATTTCAGCTCAAAAAACCTTGAGCTATCTGTCGATGGAGAGAAGGTGAAAAGCAGCATTAGCTCCCGTTCAAAGGGACTTCAACTTAAAGGGTATCTATTTGTAGGTGGTATTGATGACAGCACCAGATCCGAAGTCAGAAAGGTGGGCCTTGTCTCTGTGTCTGGGAAACGTATCAGAGGTGGTTCCTTCAAAGGATGTTTGAAGAACATTGAAGTCAATGGAGTCAAGATAGGTGTCTCTAATGCTGTAGTCACCAAGGATATCTCAGTTGGTTGTGAGCCAGAGAAAGAAATTCAACCATCAGCCACTGTAAATCCAACAAGTGCCCCAGGATCCCTTCCTCACTTAGCGACACCAACACCATCACTTCACATGTCGACCCTAGCAAAGGGTTTGGATAGTCGATATGGTTCAAATTTTGTGCAATTTAAGAACCTTGTAGTCCAGGAAGGTGGTCGAGCATCTCTTGAGGCCAAACACATCAAGATACTCTTAGATTTCAAAAAGCTTGGCATTAGACAGTCTCAGATAATGTTCAGAATTGAGGAGCAACCAGTACATGGTCAGATAAGGCTCGACGTCGACCAGGACCAAGAGGGGAATGTCTTTAGCATGTTAGACCTTTGGCATGGACGAGTGATGTACATCCATGGAGGCTCTGAGGAACCAGATGACTTCTTCATGTTTTCAATTTATTCTAGCAGTAGAAAGCAAGTTCCTGATTATCTCAAGGGCAACAAATTGTACCGTTACAACATTACTGTCACACCCACAAATGATGCACCTGAACTGAGCCTCCCTGAAGGAAATCTCTTTGTCCTGCTGGAGAACTCAAAGAAACGCCTCACCACAGATATTCTGAAGGCCACAGACATTGACAGCAGCTATAACGACCTTGTCTTTTCTGTACTTGGGAACCTGAATGCTGATGCAGGGTATTTGGAAATTGAAAACAAGCCTGTCAAGGCAGTGGCCTCATTCACATATTCAGACTTAGAAGAACTGAGGGTGTCATATGTTCACACAGGCGTTAGAAATTCAAGGATAGTTCTTAGAGTTAGTGATGGACAAAAGGTCAGCAACACTGTGGTTCTAAGGGTTATGGCTGTAGTGCTGGAGTATAAGATTGCCAACAACACGGGTCTTGTGATTGTTCAAGGAGAGACAGCTGTAATTGGTTCAAAACAGCTGGCTGTGGAAACCAATGCAGTGAAACAGGTTGTAGACATCCGATATGATATTATTGAACCTCCTCAGTATGGAGAACTCCAGAGACTTCATTCAAGTGGTGAATGGAGGCCCACTGACTCATTTTCCCAAAGGCTTCTTGAAAAAGAGCGCCTGAGGTATGTTAGCACTTTTCAAGACATCCAGACATCCAATGCCACTGATTACTTTAAGTGCAAAGTTAATGTGGCTGCAAGGGCAAACACTGAAATACTCTTTCCAATCAATGTGAAGTGGGTGAAGTATCATCTTGTGAGGAATTTTATGATAGACTTGGATAAAGTTAGAAAAGTAACACTGGATTCGGAGCATCTTTTTGCCATAGCTGAAGGTGTGGCTCTCCTAGAGGATGATCTTTATTTTAGAGTTTTGACTACACCAAAAAAGGGGAAACTTTTGCTTGACTCTACCATCTTAAAAAAGAACTCAACCTTTAGCCAAAGACACTTAACCAATCGAAAAGTACAATATGAGCTTGTTGAGAGGCCTTATGAAGATACAAGTGACAGGTTTAAATTTCAGTTGATTTCCAAGCATTCTCAGTCACAAAATTATGATTTCCAGTTTTCCATTAAAGCTGATGTCAACAGCGTGCTTATTGTAAATAATGGACTCTCTCTGCTGGAGGGAGAAAGTAGGCTTATCACAAAAGATATGCTGTTTGCAGAAACTTTAACGACAAAGGTTATGTACTACACAGTCAAGACCAGCCCCAAGCATGGAAAGCTAGCTCGTATCAGTCAGTCAAATTCTAATGACACCTACGACAACATCTTAACGTTTAGCAATTCGGATATTTTAGAGGAACGGATAATGTACATTCATGATGGCAGTGAAACAACCCAAGATGAGTTCCACTTCTTTGTCTCTACTAGCCAAGGGTTCAAATCTTCCATCACAGATGACGAAGTTGGCTCTAAAGAAGGAAGATTCAACATATCGGTTGAGCTTGTCAATGACCAAAAGCCAATACGTGTTATAGACAAAGTTTTCCATGTAGTAAGAGATGGACAGAGGTTACTCACTTCAGAGGATTTGCGTTACCATGATGCAGATTATGATTATGATGATGCTGAGTTGATTTATACTCGACGTGGAATCCCAATGGGAGATCTAGTGCTGGTTAATGACACTACTCATCGGCTGTTCCAGTTTCGTCAGAAGGATTTGGAAGAAAGGCGAGTTTTGTTCATCCATAGAGGTGTGAGCACCGGCAGGTTTGTGCTCTTTGTCTCGGATGGAAAACATTTTGTATCAAGCCTTCTGGACATCAGTGCACATGATCCTTTTTTAAAGGTAGCCAACAACACTGGCTTGTTGGTTCAGAAGGGCCAATCTGTAACCTTTTCAACAAGTAATTTCAGTGTCATATCAAATCTTGACATCAGAGATGACCAAGAAGTTATTTTTAGGTTGGATGAGGCTCCCAAGTATGGAGGACTTTATTGCGGCGAAGCAAAGGCGGAGTTATTCACGTTGTCTGACTTGAAGGATGGACGTATCCTCTACCGGCATAATGACACAAAACATCTGGCGGACTATTTCAATTTGACGGTTAAAGTTAAAGATCTTAAACTTACAGTGATGATCAATGTGAAGGTTTACCTGGAAAGTCATCAGAGACCGCCTATCGTGCAGCATCACAACACTTTACTTGTGGAAGAGGGAAAACCAGTGAAGGTTGATGAAACTAAACTACAGGTGAGTGCGCCAAAATGATTGTGAGAGAAAGTTTGATAAGCAGTCTTAATGCATTGTGTAATTTGGTTCACATGATTTGAAGACCAATCAAATTAATTTAAACCCAATTAATTTTATATTGAATTTGCAATATTTCATTTTTTTTGTTGCAAAGCCATGTTCTGGTTTTTAAGGCTGCAAGAATAAAACCTAAATGCTGAGCTGTGTTTGTTTCAACATTTTAAATTGATGCCATGTGACATTGAGAGTAAAATCTAAGCTAAACATCAGTGACACATGGAACTTTTCAAGTTTAACCACTGAATATGTTTTCTGATTTTTGCAGGTCACTCATGAGGACAACCTGCCATCTGAGATTGTATTCACAGTCAAGGTAGTCCCCTTTCACGGTTTTCTCCGGCGTTTTGTCGAAGCAGATGCGCGCTACTTTGGAACCAAACAGTCACCTGTCAAGACATTTACCCAGGAGGACGTTAACTCTGGGAACATTCAGTATATGCAGGTGGAGCCTGACAAAGTCAATGACACCTTCATCCTTGACGTCACCAATGGGGTCACTGATGTCAGTGACATTAGGATGTCTGTTGACATCATCCCACGCCTCATCCCACTTCAGGTCTCAAATTTCACACTGAACGAGGGCTCCTCTAGGGCACTGACCCAGGATGTGCTCAAAGTCACCAACCGCCACTTTTCTGGGATCAACTTTGTGTATAGTATGACTGAGCCCCCACAGCACGGTCACATTGAGCACTCTCGTGATCCAGGTGTGCACATTACCTCTTTCTCCAGGAGGCAGGTGAGTTATTCTAAATGATGCCCTCAGATATTTTTTGTTGAGACATAGACAATAATTTAAAAGAGAGGTTTTCTCCAATGTCATCCAAATTTTAGGAATTTGTTATATAACAGTATTTACAATAGTTTGGTGACATTGGTCAAATTCATGTTTATTTCCATTTCCATTACCACATTAAATAGTAATACACTATGATCTTTAACCAGGTGGAACATGAATTTATTTACTACGTCCATGACAGCAGCGAATCCTTAGCTGACAGCTTCACTGTGGTCGCCAATGACACAGGCCTGAGGAAGCAGAGTGCAGCCCAGACGGTGTACATTCAGGTTACAGCTGTCAACGACGAGCCTCCTGTTATTACAGCCAACAGGGTCCTCAGGGTGAGTCTGCACTGCTCTATATTTAAACAGTGGGCATTTTTTTACTGGCAGATTGGGCACCGTAGCTTACTGTTAGACAGTTTTCATGTGTGCTGTGTTTCAAGTTGCCATGGCTGGCTAGCTTGATGGGGGAAACTATGTTTGGAGGGTATGTGGAGGAGGGTCCAGTGGGGCCTACAGCACAGAACAGACACTGACATACACTTTGAAGGTGTCTTGGACTTGTAGGAAAGTCTGTTATGGTGCTCAGCTGTTAAATTTTTAAACAAATTCTCACTACATTTTAGTTATACATTTTTCAGCATTGCTGCTTCGGTGAATTGGAAAAAAAGCGTCTTTTCTGCTTAGTCTGAACTGACTTATTTTTATGAACATAAAATCAAATAGAGTTAATACCAGACATTCATCACACATAAGGTGACATAAAAAAATGTATTTATTCATTTTAAGAGCACCTTGGTCTTGAATGCTATGATGTCATGGTCTGGAAATAGCAACCACTATCACTATGTGGTTCCACACTTTTCCACTGCACTCCCACTGTAAATTACATGTGTTGGACTTTAGCAACTTGTACGCTGTCAGCAAGAATTGGGTGAGGTGCAGCTTGAATGAGGCTGAAATTTAGGTTTCTATTGTGTGAGCAGATTGGTTCCAAATGCCTCAGATTCCTCAGAGTCGGAGAAGAATCATAAGACTTGTTGTACTGAAGAACACTAGGAAATCGGGTCAGTTATGACAGTTTTATCAGATTACTTATGTATGTTAGGTGTGAGGTCAGGAGGAGGAACAGGATTGCCAGTGTCCACAAGGTGGCTCTCTGCCACTGCACTACAAGCTGGGTCTCTAATTTGTACTTTGAAGATTTTGAGAGATTTGTCTTAAAATCACAGTTACTATTAGAATAAATAATTTATTGAAGTGTTATATAGTTTCTGAATCAATGTTTCAAAAGAACTTATATTTTTATTTATGAATTGCACCACAGGGCATTAGCTTTACATGTTATATAAGCTTGGCAAATCCTACACTGGAAAGAGAATCTCGCTCTAAATATCAGGCCAGATGAGCAAAAAGCAAAAAACTGATATTCTATTTGAGGCAGTACTATAAATACTTTACAAACTGTCAGAAGTTTGATGCAGGAATAAGATGCAGGGCTTCAACAGAGCTGAGTAGTTCTCCTGTGTGTTCTCCTCTTAGCAGAACACTCACATTCATTCACTTTGTGATGGCCACTAATATGGTGGTATGCTTGGGGTCATTGTCCATTAGCGCCTAAGATTTAACAATATGGCAAGGTGTCTTGCTTTCCGTTCTCTGGTTTCTCACACTAAATCTATCTGGGTCATAGAACCTGTTTCCTTCCACAAGCAGTATGATGACTGGACAATTTCCATGGTGTGTATACTTGTGTAACAAATAAACTTGGCACATTCAGGCATCTGGAAACTGTACTCAAGGATGAACCAGATTTACAGAGGTCTACGATTATCTTCCTGTTATCTTGGCTGATTTCTTTTCATTTTTCCCATAATGTCACACAAGGAAGCAGTGTGTGCCTTAAAATACATCCACGGGTGTTTCAAAGCCATGACATCATCACCTGAGTCGGTAAATACATATAATTCCTATTGTCTGTAAACGTTTGACTTTAATCAAAGTCATGTAAATATAATTTTGGTAATCCTATCCAAATCATAATAGAGAAGTCTGATGTAATATCAGACAGAGAGAGAGAAAAAAGTGATGTCTCTTCATACAGTGTATATAAACTTCTGGTTTCAACTATAAATGTATGTGCTCAGCATAAATGTGTGCATCAAAACAGAGTTTCCTCTCAGAATTAACATTTCCAATGGGATACGATATCATAAACGTGCCATTTATTAATTTGCTCACACAAAATGTAAATATCCTAATACATTTAATACACTCCGTTATAAGGCTTAGGAACAAAACGAAATTTTAGACCGTGAAATGACTGAGTTAGCAAGAATAAGCACAGGTAAGTCAAATTGTTCACTATACGGGCAGTTTGACTATAAAAGGGCAAAGAAACCTCTTACTTATTGAAAGGTGTCGTACTCGTTTATGCTGAGCACTGTATATATATATATATATGCTGTGTGTGCGTGTGAAAGAAGAAACATATGTGTAGTTCATATATGACTATATGTGTGTAGTGTCCCACATAGTGGGTGAATGTGGGATGTACAGCTGCTAATTGAAAAAGTACCTTGCTTCTATTCCAGTACGTAACACATGAAGCAAATATATGATGCAGCTGTTGTTTTTTTTTGACTGTTTTGCGCCCACTTCCCTCTCACCCTGCAAAGTTAACTTCTGCAGTCTGTGATGTGTGACACTTCTCACATTAAACAACTTTCAGAGTCGAGTAGTGGGATGTGTCAGTGAGCAGTTAGCAGGTTCGTGGATGCAGAGATCGCACTCTTTAAATGAAGTGATGCAAATATTGTGTGTTCTGTGTGGCTTTCGCAAACTGCTATAGCAGGAAAGCAGCAGCAGCAGCTTTTAAGTCAACATTGTAATAGTAATGTTAGATCTGGTGTCGACATGTAATAACATTTGAAAACTTAAAAGGTATTTCAAATGGGTCTATCACACACACGTGCAGGCGCGCGCACACACACACACACAGACACAAACACACACACACACAGACATTCACACACTTGTCTAGCACCTAACAATTTCTAGCATGTTCTTTATCTTAATGCGTTAGGCCTTATCAGGGCTCTTAGTTTGTAGAAACCCAGAATTTACAGAAATCGAATGGTAATTGCTGGTGTTTTCTCCTTGTAAGTCGACGTACATGTAAAGTACAAGTCCAGTCTCCTCCTTAGACTCGAGTATAGAAGTTCATCGTTTGTTAGGTGTCTGCATGGGTCAGTAGTTTGAGTTCTTCTGTTGTTTCATGGTAGCTCAAGGCTTTTGAATTTACACGGAAGCAGGACCTAAGCTGTCCCTGAACTGATTTGAGTGATGCTCAGTGACATTTTACATAGGTTCTTATTACCATGTTTAGGCATTTTGTGTTGGAGATTATTTTTTTATAGCATTTCTGTTTTGTTGGATGATGATCAGTGGAAAATGACAAGAATGAAGAAAGAGATTGAAATTAAAAGTGAAATAGCCTTGGAACTGGATTTACACCCATGGCCTTCTGAGTCTTTTATATGTGTGATGAATGACATGGACACATCGTCTGTTTTCTTTTTGTGTCAACTCTTATGTGTCTCAGTTGCTTTTAGAATGTATTATATCTGTACAGTGTCTTATCAAATGTTACATGGAAAACGATGATGCATAATCCTGGTTTGTCTTGAATAAATTATTTGAAAAATACTTTACTACAGCACACCTTCAAAGCCTGGCATCAGTAGGTCTTTCATCTAGAAAAATGAATGTCAAACTTCCATCATCTAGCTGTCAAATACTGTTATGCCATGTCAGACCTGCAGGGATTACAAGTGGTACATTTTGTGACCTTTGCCACATCCAGGTTTGGGTGTCCTCCGTGACAGAGATTAGGCCAGAGGATCTGAAGGCACAAGACCAGGACACACCCCCAGAGGAGCTCCACTTTATGCTGACCCCACCAAGCAATGGACACCTTGCCCTGAAAAGTGCACCCATGAAGGCAGTGCTTAACTTCACCCAGGCACACATCGACCAAGGACAGCTGCTGTTTGTGCACAAAGGTAAATGTGCTTCATGTGACATGCTGAATACAGTACACTGCAGGAACAGGGTGGACTCCTCGGAATAATCTAGTGTAATAGTTTATTATAATGTAGAGTTATCTTTTATTCTTCATGTAAACAGAACAGACCAAAAGATCCAGTGTAACTGCAACAGGTGGTAAAGGACCAATACAATGTAAATGAAGACAAAACAACTACCTAAAAACTTACAATATATGACATTTAATATTTTGAGTAGTTTAAATAGATGGATGTTGAGTGTAATCAATCTGTTTTTGATTTATAATAATTTCTTCCTATTGCGTCCACTAGAAGCTGCTGTTGACTGTTTGCCCTCCGCTCATGTCAACCAGCAATAAAACCCGCAACCTACATCCCTCTTCGTCAGCCATTACACTATATGTAACACTGCTGTTGTTAAAGCAGACTGGACTGAAAGTTAGGAAGGTGATAATACTTTACGGACTAGAGATTTTATCATGGATACAGTCTGTCAGCGTCTAATGGCGTCTCCCTCAGATCAGGTTCCTGCTTTCTGCTTTCTCTTTCTCCTGATTTCTATCTACTTCTTTTCTTTGCCTGTACTTGTAGAACTAGGGAACGTTGTAACAGGACTTGCCTCACGCTACGTGTAGAGCATTTTATCGTTTTTACTATGCTCATACACATACACACAGTACAGGTAATTGAGTATTCAATTAAATAAGGATTTTAACACTGAGTGAAGTTGTTAATTATTTAGTGCCACAGTCAGAATCAACTTTGTCTCGACAATTTGCACTTATCTGATGTCATTTGTTTTTGCTAAATTGTTTCCAGGTGCCACATCTGGAGGATTCAACTTTCAAGTCAATGATGGTGTGAACTTCACCCCCAGGCAGATCTTCAGTATTACTGCCAGAGCCTTAGTCCTCAGTTTAGAGAAGAACCGTTCACTCAGAGTGTATCCAGGTAATTCCCCACTTATAACAAGAGGGTTCACAAATTTTTAACTTGGTTCCCGTGGTTGTATCCTGGTAAGAAATGTGTATGAATGTTCCTCTGTAGAAAATGTCTTGGTTACCACGAGCTTTGTAGTAGGAGGAACCAGATGACATCATCCTAGAGACATATTTAATATAGGGATGGTAGAAGTTAAATACTATTCATATTGATTGACTTTCCAAACTAGAATCATAGTTGAAGTCACAGGAAAAGGCTGTTCATATCTGTTGTTTTATTTTCTACAGCAACTCATAAATGAGTTTATCTGTCAGTATTGTTGATCAAATGGCTTAAAAAAAACCTTGAAATGGAAAATTATGCATTTTCGAAAACTTTGTTTTACTAGTTTTTGACCAACTCTACTCAAACAATTTAGTAAGGTTGTTCTTTAAAAATTAAAAACACTTTATTTATAATTTACCACATCAGCATCCAGATGTTCACTGGTCTCAGGTTTTAAGTTCAGATCAATTCAGATCTAAATCTCTGTCTGTATTTGGCATAATCTTTTATAGGTATTTTCCTCTTTTCATAAAATGAGATTACAAAAATAGATAAAAAAAAAAGATATTTTGGCTGCCTCCATCATCCCCTCACATTGACTCATTTCATGTGTACTACACTATTATTAAGCCTAAGGGTTCCTCTTTCTATAATTACTTGGTCAAAGATGGTGTTGTTTCTAATTATTGTTTTAGGTGACACCTTGCTATCTCACTTGCTGCATTTGCCATGCTTCATATCATTCTCAGAAGCTAAAAATAGGCTCATGGGTGTTGTCTGGGTCTGCAAATACATCGTACGGGTTTTCCACTGTTCTGCTTTGTGAGTTAGGAGGAGAGGATATTGTGAGGGCAACAAACTGCCAACTGGCACGCTCTGCTGAGCTTCCCTGCCACAGGGTGAGTGGGTACTTGAAAAGCTGTGCCACTGTCTGTCTGAAGCAGGCCTGTTTGTGCTTTGTGCTATGCAGGGCAGAGAAGGAGGGGTGGGGGGCGGGTGTTAGGATGGGAGCTTAAACTGACAATGAAGGGTTTTGATGGGGTGAGGGGTGACATGAAACACTTTCAGAATGTGGAGGGGAGATTAATGTTCTTTTCCTTTCCTTGCAATGTCTTCAAATGTCTGGGTATTCTCTGTAAAACTGTGCAACGACTCCTCACTAAATAGTTGCAGATGCCTCATTAAGGAAACAGGACTTGCCGGTGTGATTTTTGGCGTGAGGAGAGCTACATGTAATTCTGTAAAGCTTGTTTAGGATAAACGACACATATTATTTAATACTGTATATATGTGCTGTTACATGGAAACATTAGGATCACAAAAGCACTGTATGCAACTGTATATAGTTCGTACACTGCTGTCCAGTCACTTCTGGAAAGTGTGTTGTTATCATTTTATAAATGTGTAGTTATACCAAAAGCCTTAAGAAGATGAATTTCAAATTGCCAAAAATGCACATTCTGATCTGTGAGACCAAACAACTTACAGGAGGTTAGTGTTTACAGAAGTGTTTTTGTACTACAATATATTTTGATTAGTCATGTAGCATTTCTAACTCTGCACAGGTCCAAACACATCTACAGGTTTAGTGCAGGTTAGATTTTTTTGTATGAAGAAAACATTCTCTTTCTTTCTCTTACTTTAAAAGGAAAGTTTTCGATGAGAGACAGACAAGGGGAGACAAGGGAGTTCTCATGAAAAGTAGTGAATGAAATTCACTATGCTCTGACACCTTTATCCCCGTATCGCTCCCTTTCATCGCGTATCTTCTTTTTTTAATGTTCTCCTAATCTTCGCAGTGGTAGCAGGCCTGTGGAAAGAATTGATCCCAACACTGTGTCTAGACAGAAGGCACAGCGTGAACAGCATGTTAGCAGAACAGGAGCAGCAGCTCCACAGCTTTCTGTGTCACAAGAAGCTTTTAGGCACTTTATTGAGCAGGTCACCCTCACTTTAGCAGTGCTCAGAGCCCAATAATCACTGTACTTGTGTGTATGAAATACAAGAACATAGTGAGGCCTAAATATATGCTTGTGTCGAATTTGCATTTGCATTTCCTTAAATGTGAGCTTGATTAAAATTAGAGCCTGAACCTATCTGTTCTGTTTGATGTGTTTGTCAGGCAGAAAAATGTGAATCGTGAAGTCTTGTCATCTTGTATAAGACGAGACAAATGGGAGATTTCTGTGTCTACAAGGAGTCGATCTATTATTTTTTTCTTCGTTTATTCTTTTTTGGCTTGTATGTAACCACACTCCATTTGGACAGTGCTGTAAAAAGTCTGTGATGTCTGCAGTGCAGTTTTAATTTGACACATCAAAGGATTCTCAAAGGATCTTGTTTTGCATAATGTGGAGTCAAAAAGATGTGAAATGTTTCCAAGGGGAGAAACTTGCTACCTTTGATGCAACTGCACAAGAGTCTTATGAGTGATAGTGCGGTAACATCTAAACTAAATACCAGACCAGAACATTTTGTCTTGACAGATACAGTTTCATGATCAATATTTCAAGTCACGTCATCTGTTGCTTTCCTAATTTAATGAATAGTTTGATACATTTTTTTTCCTTCAGGCTCTTCTACACCAATCACAAATGAGGATTTACAAGCAGTGACCAATGACATCAACAACACCTCCAACCGCATCATTACATTTAATGTAATTCATCATCCTAAACTGGGGCGTCTGGTGACGAGACAGTCTGATAATTCTACAGTGGACATTTCCAGTTTCACACAAGACATGGTGAGTGGAAAACTGAAAGTCACATGAACAGTTTTAGTGAATTTTACATACTTGGATACAAGGATGTGAAGCCAGCGTAAGATCAAACATAAGGGAAACGTGGAAATTTGCAAGGTTATGAATAATAGATAATCTGCATCCTCATTCAGGACATTGATTTTGTGCTTCTTGGGCTGAATGAAACATGTAAGGCTTTTATGTTATTAGGTAATTATTTTTGATCTCTTATGACCTGATGCTATGTTTATCAGATTTACTTCTGAATAAAGTCTTTTAGATTCTGAATTAGTTTTTCAGAATGGAGATTATAATTATTCTAAACTGCAGTTAATTAAACCATCAGTTGCAAGTGGGGATGCACTGTGCAATTTTAATAATGTTCATTTCTTTTGGACTGTGGCTTACTTGAGGACCTGTGATGTTTCTGTACCACAGGTGAACAGAAGAGAGGTTGTGTATATTCAAACCCCCATTGAGTCTGTGGGCTGGGAAGCTATGGACTCTATGACCTTCTCCGTGGCATCGCCTCCTACTTCTCTGGACAGCCAGACCTTCAAAATAGACATCTCCTATAAGAATATTGGACCTGAGCACAACACAGTCCTGCTTGCAAACACAGGTATAGACTGCATGCTACGAACTCTGTCAGACTGTACACAGATACAGCATTTACTAGTTTGCACAGCATGGTACAGCTGAGGTGAATGTAGTTGTCATTAGTTGTAGTCATAAACCAACTCATAGGACAATAAAACGTTCTGGGTTGTTTCTGGAAAATCAGTTACTGAAACTCACTTCAATTTTCCCTTTTTAACTTCAGGAATATGTTCACTTAATATTATGGCAATGTATCCACACACCTATCCACAATCTATCCAAGCTACAAATGTGAGCAAATGTCAGTACATCACTGGATTCTCTAGGATTGATTTGTAGCTTGACCCTAACCCTAACATTGTCATCCCTAGTTTAGTGCTACATGCACAGCTTGAAATCCCTGACGGTTTGTTTACAGAAATGTTCTTGTTGATTAGCCATTTAACATGAACATTTTGGTAGGTGCTGAGGTCACAGAAGGGGAGAGTGTCGTCATTGACAAGTCCAAGCTTGACGCCACTAACCTGATGTCCAGGCTGCCAACGACCCAGCAGAGTTCCCATGAGGTCTGGTTCCAGGTCACATCACTGCCTCAACATGGTGTAATTATGGTGGGTGAGAGAAACCTCACCAGGGAGAAACCTAACTTCTCCCAGTTCATTCTTAACAAATATGGTATAACCTACAGGCATGACAACTCGGAGACAACTCGTGATTATTTCGTATTCAATGCATGGCTAAATCCTAAGGGTAAATCAGCACAACGGCCTCAAGATGACAATGATGTTGTTGAAGAGTGTTTTAACATAACAGTTGTACCAGTAAATGATCAGCCACCTGTGCTTAAAACCAAAACCCCAAGTCTTAGGGTGGTTCAAGGAGATACTGTAGCCCTCAGGCCTGAGAATCTTAAAGTTGAAGACCTAGACAATCCCTCCAATGATATTAAGTTCTCTGTGATTAGCAAGCCAAACAATGGTTACCTGGCTTTTGAAGGAAATCTAAGTGAGTCAATAGTAGCCTTCACCCAAGCCCAAATAAATAATGGAAGCATCTATTTCATCCATGATGGAAGCTCTGCTTCGGGGGTGTTCTACTTCAGTGTCACAGATGGCCATCATAAACCCATATATAAACTCTTTAACCTGGAAGTGATCGAAATCACAATCTCTTTGGTGAACTTCACTGGATTGACACTTGAGCAAGGGAAGACGTCAGTATTACTGACTCAGGGAAACCTTGCTGCCAAGACTAATGGGAAAAACATCACCATTTACTATCAGATTACAAGGCCTCCTACCTTTGGCAAAGTTCTGAAAGATGGCCAAGAGAGTATACGGTTCACACAGGAGGATCTACAGACTGGAAGGTTGTCCTACCATATGATCTCCCTTTCCTCTGCAGAAGACAGCTTTGAGTTCACTGCCTTCACCTCAGAGGCAAATCTGACTGGCCAGGTGCTTAATATAACTGTCACACCTTTGATCCATGTTGGTAAAGGTTTCAGGATTCCCAATGGGGTTGCTGTCAAACTCAACAGTAGTTTTCTCAATGCCTCTGAACTGGCTTATATCAGTAGGAGTGACCCCACCTTTGAAATGATTTCCCATCCTAAATATGGAAAGGTGGTTTCAATAAAACCTAAAACATCCAGGAAAACTGTACCAGCTGACTCTTTCACTTTTCAAGAGGTTTTGCATAACATGGTAGCATTGGAGTTGAATGCCAACATGACTGGAGTTCAAGAGCTGAATGACTCACTGGTGTTTGTATTGAAAGCTGATAACACCCAGCCTGCAAAGGGGGAGTTCCACTTTACAATTGTGCTGTATGATCCAGCACTTTTACCAACCACGGGGAGTCCTGTCCCAACCACATCATCTGTTCCACAGACACCAATCCAGACTTCCAAAAATGGCACTGCATTCCCAGTCCTGTCTACAGCTTTCCTTTCCACCCAGCCACCAAGCAAAAACCAGCAAAAGTTCAAAGGGCGCAGCCGTTGGGGAAATTCCAACAGAACTAGCATTTTCAGTACAACACTTGGCAAACCAACACATGGAACAGAAGAATTCCCTTTTATCAACACGCCTGTTCGTGTAGAGTCCTATCCTCAGAAAACATCGAATCCACTCCTGGTTATCTTACCACTACTGGCCTTACTGCTGCTTGTAGTCATCTTTGTAGTCATAGTAGTCTTTCTTCGACACTACAGGCAAAGGAAGCAGACCACTGCTGCATCAAAGGACCCAACCTCCACTGGTCTTCCAAGCAGTCAGTCCTTTCAGGGCCAAACCCAGAGGAGCACAACCGTTCCCACAGTGACTGTCACTCCAATAAATCCCAACTGCCCAGGTAGTCCTGTTCTGGATCGGTTTTTGGTGTCAAATCAGGGCTCGACCTATAACACTTCTGATTCAAACATTCTCGTAAGTTCTTGGAGTAATGGTTCCCTTGGTGGATCTTCCCAGATTATTAGAACCGCCACTCCCACTCTGCAGAAGAATCAGTACTGGGTATGATCTTGCACAAGCCACCTTGTAGCTATACATACAGTTTGTGTTTAAGAAGAGGGATTCGGATCATGGCTGTGCACTTAAATAAGGCTGCAGTAAATTATTGCCAACAGGTTATATATATATATAATATTTCTATCCATCCATTATCCAAACTGCTTCAAGTGTTTTGGAGGACTGGAGCCAACTCAACTGTCAACGGGCAGTTGGAACAAACACGACAACAATGACAGTAAACAAAATAATTATTAAGTAAAACTTTCCCAGACAATGAATCTTTTCCACCATTTAGGTATAAAATCCACTTTATTTTCCACCAAGTATCTCATATTACAGTACACAGTTCACCATCAAGTCTGTCTACTTTTTATCTCATTTCATGTATTTCATGCCATGCAATGCATCCAAACCACCGGCTTGCCAATTTCTTTCTGTTGATATATGTACATCTTCATTAACCAATAGTTCTGTTTCTTTCAGTGGTCTACCTTCTGTTAGCAAAGCACATTAGTTTAGTTGCATAGGAACATACTTTTTACATACATACAGTCTCCTGCAATTTGCTAACACACATTCAAATGTTCTGAGCATTTACAACATGTCATCATTGTGGTAAATTATAACCTGTGGTTGGTGCCTAACGTGTGGTTAATCACTCTCATTGTTATCTGGTCATCTTGCATGTTGAAGTCTTTTCTAATTGTGTCTCATGATTATGAGCGCGCGAACTGATGCTAATTACAGCTTGAAACTGTGAATTACCATGACTGACACTGGCACAAAGATGTTTGTCCAAACATTTCAATTGATTGTGCAAATTTATGTTGTTGTTATATATTATATATTATTATATTATTAGTTTAGCAACTTTTTGTAAACTCAGGTATATTTCTTAACTCTCATTTATGTTACATTTCATGAGGGTTGCATGTATTGTAAATAACTGAGATATGTGTCTAACATAACAAGAGTGATGAGCACGGTGGTATATTGAAGTGGGCCACTGAAAAGATTTTATATAATTATTAAACAGGTTTATCCTTGAGCTATGTTGAAATCACACTGGGTTAAATGTTAGCACTGTGTTTTGGTTTGTTTGTTTTTCTGTTTTACTATGCACAGTATTTTTATATTCTCAACCAGCATACAAAAGTCAAGGCACCTTTTGCCCCAGAACCGACCTGTTATAACTCTCTTCATTTCAATGATACCTCCAGACTTGGAATCAAAAGCTTACAGATGACATTCTAAGGTGAATCTAAATTTAGGCATTGATTTTTCCATCTTTATAAATTAGATTTAATTCCTTTATATTAACTATTTGTTTAACTTGTGTGCTCGAATTCTCATCACCATCTGCTGTCGGCCTGCTGTTTGACACTGTAGTGATATGTCTCCTGTAAATAAGACGTTCTGTTCTGTTCTGGCAAGCTATGGGAAACTACTGTAATGGTATATGTTACTGAATCACTTTGTACTGAAGAGAAGTGTTTATCCAGTGTATCCCAGTCTCATCTGAATTATGTACATTACTATGTAACAGAAATGTCATATTTATTTGTACCATATTTTTAATAAACCACAAGGAATTACTTTCTGCTACCATATAGCATCAAAAACCATACTGTGTGTGTGTCGTATGAGATATTCTGCTCTCCCACTTAGTATCTGCCCATTTCTCCGCCCTTATTTCATCCACTTTTTTCCCATTTATTATAATTTAAATATACCTGAAGCCTGTTCATCCTTCATCTTAATTCATTGCAACAAAGGATACATATTACCCAAGAGCAACGTAGTAAAAGATTAATTGTCCTTATCATTCTCCTAGCTACATTTAATACTTTTACACACAAGCTTCCCTACATGACCTAACCAAGGTATATCAGGGTGTTTTCTATTTCAGCTGTTTTGTTGCTGAATTTAATGTCCTCAAAAATCTCAGCGCAGAAGGTTAACTTGTAATGTGATTTGGAAACGCACAAGGATCCTTTTGTACCGCTAAAGTTTCATTGCTGTGAGTCAGTCCATATGACTGACGCTGTCATGCGAGGAAAGCAATTACTTGTTTTCCTGACCCCGACCACACAAAATATGAGGGACTGTAAGGGTGTCAGCAAGTGTTTTAATTAAAGATCGCAGTGAATTCATGAAGAATGCAGCCAAAATGCCCCCAGCAGAACTCGCGCAGTTAGTTCTGCAGTGCTGGATGGTTTTGTTGACTCTAAATTAGCTAACAGCGATTGTGAGTAATGGCAAACTTAGCACAATTGTGCTGAACCACAGGTTTTACCAGCAGGAACCTCACTGGGATACAGTTTTACACCACAATAATGTCTATTAAAAGGAACATCCAACACGTGGAGAGTGAATAATATTGTTTTTGTGATTACAGCAGGAGTGTTTCGAGTCATTGTCACACAGGTGCACGAAACTATGACCTGAAATAGCTAAAATAGAAAATGCACTTCTCCACATAAGCAGGTGCTTCACTGGTACAATGTGGAGATCCTTCCTGCAGAGGTTTTACTGGTAAGATACATTTAGTCTGAAAGTTTAAACTATAAAAGACACAAAAACTATGTGGTTCTGGTTATTTGCCCTATAATTCAGTGAATACACATTCGTTAACATACAAATACAGACACACTTAAACATGGAGGACACAAGAGGACAAACTTAAACATGGATAAGCAAATATTAACATCCTGCATCGCTGCAGCTCTAGACAGAGGCAATTTAAATTTATGTTCCTGAACTGTTCATGTCATGTTGTATTACCTTCCACATATCTGCATTTTGTGCCAGAGGTGGTGAAGTTTTTATTGATTGAGACGAAAAACATAAACCAACCAAACAGGTTAGCTGGAAAAATAAATGTAATAAAAATAAGTAGCTTTCAAAATAAATACTTGGAAATAATTTAGCAGTCAAAAACAAGGTAAATGGACCACATTTAAGATCCAACTAAATGTGCATTTAAATGTAATGTATATGCATACAGTGATACAGTCAGGCCTTTCAGTAGGCAGTTTTGCAATATTGACTGACCGTTTTAAACCTGTTCTAAACGCCAGAAGGATTCATTTTTAACAGCCTGTGGTGAGCCCTAGCATCCACGTAAAGAGGAATAAAATGCCTCTTAGTCAATTCTCAAGTGAATTCTAAAATTAATCCTCCAAATCCAAAACAGCAGAAGATTCAGTCGGTGGTGGTGAAGAATAAGGGCTTGGTTAACAATGGTTAACATTTCAGAGCAGCAGGACGCCACAGCAGCTAAGGTAAACCTATGCTCCATCAGAGGACACATGTAGTTTTCGAGTGATACTGAAACACTGATATATCTTTACCGGGTAGGAGAAGTAATGTGCTTTATATCCATAGTCAGAATTGACAAACTGTTAACACAAATGTAAAAAAAAGGATAGATATACAGACAGATACTCTTTTTATCCCAAAGGGAAATTCCAGTATTGCAGTAGTTTTTTTATAATCTCCACACACACAAACTCACCAGACAATGAGCTAGATCATGAGCTTAGAGGCTAAAGGCTAAATACAATGGTGTGTTACGTAAGTTAGACACACCTTTTTTATTTATTAAGTAACAATAACATGGAGATAGAGTGAAGAATAGCTACTATGATTAATCCATGTGGGCTGAGCTATGAGGTGACATGACACTTATATGAGATCAAGTGAATTTATTTACTTATTCCTTCCATTTGCTTTTTCCCTGCCAGACAAACCTCTTCACATACTTACACACAGTTACAAATGATCATGTACAAACAGCCATAGATAGATGATTGCTCTTTGCTGTACTTCCCCCGTTTGAATCCAGACCTCATTCCCAAACTATCAGAGCAACGTTGTTTTGTTTTGTTTCGAGGCAAAAGCAGCTTTCTTTTATCATGAATAGAAATCATGCACAAACATTTGCTTACACCCCCCCCACACACACACACATTCAGTGAGCCCACCCACAACTGTTGTGCACGCTGAACGTTCTTGTTTGTGTTGAGGAATGTTGATGATCTAAAAGGCTCCACTGAGAAGAGACTACATCAAACCAGCTCACGTTCTATTTATTGCGTCAAATCATTTGCAGAGCTGCACAGTTTGTTTTGATGGTCACATCTCATGTACGGTCTTTTGCCTGGTGGAACACAGCAAACTTTAAAAAAATGTTTTTCAGTTCAACAAATTCAACAATCTGTCCAGTCAGGATGTTTTTTCTGGCTTCAGGAAGGGGCAACTCTGAGTGAACATTCCTCCTACAGATGTCTGCAGCACGAACCATTATCAGTCTGTTTTGATGGGTAACATTTTTTTATTAAGTGTAATTCATAAAGGACATTTCACATGCTCGTCTAAACTGGCGACGACCGTTCTCTTCCACTCACGCAACTCATGCACACCGCCATTACTCATTTGTTAAGTTATAGTGTCAAATAGAGGAAAGAAGTGCAGAGAAAACGCTGACATGAGATGTGAAGTTACAAAATTTGGCTGTCTGGCAGGAAATGGTCACATGTTGCCAGCTGGTGCAGTCGGGGTTCAAATGATCATATTGCTGCTTGCATTGTACCGTTGTATGTGTGTGAGACAAAACAGAGAGAAAGACAGTGAGAGATAATTATCCATGAAGTCTTGCCCTCAGATATTAGATCTCAGTGATGATCGTAATTTACCGGTTGCTAATTGTGGGGCAGAGGGTGAAAGAACAAAAGCCCACAGCAAGATTATGCTAAGAGAGACAAAGCTGTCTTGCCTTATTTATTTTAATAAAGGTTCCAGATACACGGAGCCAGATGGTTAATTCAACCGCTTCCACCTCCAGTTGTATCTTACAGAAAAGGACTTCAGTTCTCAAAGGACTCCTTTTTTCTACTGACAAGTCACCCACAAAGTGTCGTTTAGGTTCTTCATAAAAGCTAATCAACGTAAAATACTGCAAAGGCTTTCAGAATCTAACATGCTGGCGTTGAAAGACACAGTAGTTAAGAAAAAAGAACTGTTGCAACAAAAAGCAACTAATATTTGTTCTTTTTATTCTGCAAGTGACACCAGTATCGGGTGCTGTTTTATCTGAAGGCTGAACATTTCTGCATCTCATCATCATTTGATGGAGACAGGATTAGTAGCTTTAGCAGTTTTTCTCGCCTCTGAAATGGAAGAAACACATAATGCTGCTTTAGAAAACAATATGAGATTCAGAAATCTACGATTGTTAACTATGTAATAAATTATCAAGTACTTTCTATTTCTATGAAATAGTGCCCTTAAACCTCAGCCAAATAGATCCATTCTGCATCTAATCTAGATATTTATTTAGATATACTTGGTGTTGTTTTTGATTATATAATACGTGACATGTGCATTTGTGTAAACCCCTGGATTTACAAAAATACAGGGGTGACTGGGTCGATTCCCAGTCCCAGCAAGCTACATGCCAATGTGTCCCTGGACAAGACACCAATACCCCAAACCCTCGGCGCCTCATAGGGGCAGCCTCTCCACAAAGAATCTCCCCAAAGGGATAAACAAAGTATCAATTATTATTGTTAGGTAATCTAGTCAGCATTTCCAATTTAGTTTTCAACTTCATCAGCATCTGACAAACGTGTGTGTGTGGCCAAAGACCATGTGTCCCGCTGTACATTGATTTTGAAACCCTCTGTTGATAGACTCACTCACAGTGGAACCATGAAGAGATGTCATTCACCAGGTGCACCAGTCCAGTACTACCTGAAGCATGTTCTCACAGGTTCTTGATTCATTATTTTACAGTATAGACTAGGATGTGAAATGAGAAATGTAACTATTGATGTGTGGAACATGGAATTACACAGATTACCGTATTTTACGCCATATAAGACGCACTTTTTTTCCCCAAAACTGGGGGTTAAATATGGGTGCGTCTTACACGGCGAATGTCCATCTCAGGGGTCCAAGCTCAGGCGAAATTGCACCCGTGCCCGGACCTCCAGATGGCCTGCAACCGTCTACTCACTGTTCTCACACGGAGTGTCTGAGAGGCG
>JAUMTR010000027.1:16609827-16639662 GCA_032270685.1 Microctenopoma stevenorrisi | reverse complement strand
ACAGTATTTGGTTCAGAATCTTTTTTTCCTAGATTTTCCTCCTTAAAAATTGGGTGCGTCTTATATGGCGAAAAATACCGTACCTAGATTTACCAGTCAGCTGGTTCACTTGATGACTGTGATGTTATAATTGGAAAATGCTTTAAAAATGTAAAAAACACCATAATAAAAGACTCAAGTGGTTCTTGCAGAGTGAGAAAAATGAGCAGAGAAATGACCTTTTCACAAGTTGTTCTTTGTTGTTTATTGTAAACATGCTATGGATAAAACTCTAGGAGGGGGAGGGGAGAAAGCACAGTGGTCGACAAAGACAAAAATGCATGTGTGTGTATGTGTGTGTGTGGGAGAGAGAGGGGGAGAGAGAGCATGTGTGTGTCTTGGAGAGCAGCCAGAGAGGTGGGGGTCGGGGTGGCAGTGTGGGAGGGGGGCAGTCAGCGTTTTTTCAGACAACATGAATGAGGCCCCACTGGGTGAGCTTCCTGTATGAGGGCTATAAAAACAAAACCGGGGCTAAAGAATGTAGAGTGCTCCCGCTTTCCTGAACGTTCTGCCAGGTACGGGACACGCAGCATGTCCTCTGCTCTTCCCTTAAATAAATAGAAAAATACATCAATGCCCATGGTGATTAAAATGTAAACGTGTAAAATAAAACACACGTCGCACAGAACAGATAAAGTGGGGTCAGAGAGGTCATCTGCAACAGCCGAATTTAATCTGAGGGCAATACCATAGATGTAATAGAAATCTGCTTTAGATATCATAGAAACCAAGGAGGTTTACAGTAAGTAAGGTAAAAAACGGAGTGATTATTCTCTACTTTCCAGTAACACCGGCAATGGGTGTGACCGTGGCAGGATTTAGGTTTGATCATGCCAGTGTCATATTGTCCCAACTCAAAGATAGCATAGTATGTTGTGCTTCCCCTGCTATTTCACAGCCATGTAAAACAGTTTGGACAAACCAAGTGGGATTTTAGCCTTAAATAATGCTTGACAAGCAGGGTGTAACTATGTCTGGGCCTTTCCCAGGACTAAGGACTTCGCCCCCGGGAGTAGGCAGGGTGCTGCTACGCTGAGGTCAGTGGATGATCTCATGGGAGCTACTGACTAGGCCCACATGTTTGTCTAATCACACATCCTGCAAAACCAAGGAGCTCTTGTAGCTGCTCTGTCTGCAGCAAAATATTCAAACAGACAAAAGAGAAAAACAAGAACGCCACTCAACTCTGTTTATGAGTTTTCACCTTTCTTTATTTTCATTTTCATTTATTTATTAAACTAGTTTTTGCAAAGATTTGATAATGAAGTTACTAAAATACTGGCTTGACCACAGTAAAGGTAGTTTCAGTCAAATATAATTAAAATATTACAATATTCTCCACACAACACCTCAGTCTCCTAAACATCCACTCACTCACTGGCAACGGGCATCTCATCCAGGATCTGCTCTCTGATCATAAGTCAGACTTTCTCTGTTTGACTGAAACGTGGCAACAGGCCAATCTGGTGTCACTCCCTAGACTGCAAACCCAATTTCTTTACACTCTCAGATCCCATAGATAGTAGATCTCAGAATATGTGCACATCTTCTTCAATATATACATATATATACATTTTTGGACATCAAATTTAGAAAAATCACAGGGATTAGTCCTGATATTCTCTCCCCTGCCATAAATGACCTCCCATCCACCCACAGCTACATATATAAACATACATATTCACTACAATACCAACCTCCACAACCTTCCTCACTCATTTGCTCCACTCAAACGCCGGTCAGTCTCCTTTTCCCTCTCAGCACCATGGTTTACACCCACCCTGCCATCTCACACCCTGAAGACAGTAACTGGAATGTCTCTACAAGCAAACCAGACTCACCATACATAAGGAAATGTACAATAATCGCTCGCTGTCTAATAAGGAATGCGTTGCCTCAGCCAAATCCCCATGCTCTTCTGGTTTAATCTGTTTAATCTCTAGTCAAAGCAACTGCAAATCTATCATCTCTCTGCTTAACAGCATTACTAGACCTCCAGAGTCATTTCCTTCCTATATGTATTCTTCTGATTTTTGCTCCCTCGTGTCCTTTTTTACACTAGAAATCTCTCCCAGCCACCAGCAGTTAAACTCAGAACGAGTCCCTGCCTCCCTCCCAGCAGAACCATCCACTTGTCAGTTTGACCCTCTCCACACTGGTCTTCCCTCCGTCAATAATAATAATAATAATAATTTGGTGCAATATAAATAAAAATTTATTGAATTTAAAAACAGAATCACAAACCAAACCAACAAGCTTCGGTTATGCTTATTGACATTCATTCAGTGGGAGTGTAGAGAAGTGGTGAGCAGGAAACCTCCAGCCAAGCCCTCGGTGCTGAACAACATTTCATCATACATGAATTAGCACATACAGTATGTGCACATACCTCATCGTCAGCTGAGTATGACTGTATTACTCAGCTGTTTTTTGGTTCTCACAGTATGACGCCGTGGAAATATTTTTAGGTCACGTGAGGAGCGAACAAGTCAAGAAGAAAGAACATTGATGTAATCAATGTTTTAAAAGACATTGTTTGACATCACACTACGGACTTCCACTGACTCATCAACCCTCAGCCGACATGTAGATGGCAGATATCTTATAAGCACAGATTGCAATATTACACAACAATGTTTTCTATGTGAAGTATCATATGGATTAAAGAGCTTATCAGCTCCAGTTTGAACACGATTTCAATCGGGGTCAATTAGGTTATGTACGTATGTGGATTAAAAAAAGTGTAACTGTAATAAATATAAAATTCACACGTAACAAACGAGTCTTAGTGGTACTGTGCGCATGCTGTCTCTCTCTCACACAGAGTTTATCATAAACAGACTGTACCAGAATGAGAATCTATTAAGTCCAGAGCCTGAGAGCTTAAGTCTGTCAGTGTCTGTGTCAGGGCAGAATCTCCCCTCCGCTTCAGTGGGACCAGACTCTGATCAAAGGCCAGCACATAGCTGGCTGTAACTGAAAACAGATCCCAGAACCTCCCTTCCAGCAGGAAAATGTTGCATTAAGACATTCACCTTTTTGGAAGGTTGCTTCGGTCTTACATGTGCAGGCATAAAGGTTTACTTTGTGTTAGAAAGCAGTAGACCTGCAGTGCATGATTTGATCTTTCTCAGCAGCTGCAGCTGCAAATGCCTTTACGAAAAGAAGCTCATCTTAATTTGCATGCGATATTAATTTATTGGACTTCTCGCTCACATAAATCTTACTATACTAAGGTAACTGAACACTCCTGGATATAGATTCTTATTCAACCTACAGATAAGGAAAGACTCTGAATCTGCATGTAAACCAAAGGACATTGCTAATGGTGCAACAGGAGCAACAATTGATGCAATTATGAAACTGGTCTGTTCTTGTCTTGAAATGTAGTAAAGCCTCAGTGAGACCATTTCCTTTTAACAGAAATACGGTGCTTGGTTTTGCACTTCATTTGTCACCATAGTAATACCGTAGGAGTAAATTTGAAGCATGAAATCTCAGTGGTTTGCCTCAGGGCACTTCCTGGTATTATAAAGTACTATTTGGAAGGCTTTAATCAGCTGCAACAGGGAGAGGAAGTCAGGGTCAAACTTACAATAGCACTGGGAGTGAAATCTTTTCACACATTGCACGTTTTTTAAAAACAGAGGCGGGCTGAGGGTGTATTATAGTATTATGGGCGGCATGATAGCTCAGTGGGTAGAGCAGTCGCCTTCAAACCCAAGGGTGCGGAGTTCGATTCCCAGTTCTATTCCCACCAGGTTACATGTTGAGGTGTCCTTGGACAAGACACCGATACCCTGTAGCGCTGACACAGGTCTAGCAGCTGTCCAAACAACAATTTCCCCAAGAGGATCAATACAGTATTCATTATTATTATTAGTTCAGGGCAGTAGATGTGAAAGCATGACTTGTGCGATGGCATGCAAGCTGAGCAGAATTAGGTCGGATTAGACGAGAACGAAAGCACTGTTGTCAAATTAAGCGTCCTTGCCAGATCATCAGAAGGGGAAACCCTTTTCGCCTTCGAAGGGCCAAATATTGAAACCAACAAAAAACACGTGTTCCTAGATTAAGGACTGCGTAAAGAAGCCCTAAGAAAACACAAAGTACTCTATCACGTTGATCATCTGTGATAAATGTAGAAATCTAAACAAGGTCGACCTCTCATAGCAGTGAGGACAAATTCACTGTTGGACACGTCACACAGCTGAATGCACTGAAACAAACTCCAGGACTAACTGGTGTCATGCTCCGCGTGTTATCGTGCTTCGCTGTGGCATTTGGAAGGTAGTTCCAGACTTGCTGTTGTCGTGGGTTTCATACAGTTAACGTTTGTGTTTGTGAAATGTGGTCAGCAGCGTACACCGTAGTGTCTCACAGAGTATCCACCCACCCACCCATTATCGTAGCTGCTTGTTCTCCTGAGAGTTGCAGGGGTGCTGTAGCGTGCGCCCTGGACAGGCTGCCAGTCTATTGCAGGGCTGACATATAGCGCCACAAAAAAAAATCCCAGTCTGAATTGAGAGATGTTGTTTACTGCTGTTACTCACTGTGGAAAGTACAAAGCCCACCCTGTTTTCTTAGAATAAAAAAATGGCTGTGGGTGATGATAGCACAGCTACACATACACGGTCATGTGTCAGGCCGGTAAAAAGGATGTTGACCTGACTGAAAACATTAGCTTTTTGCATTTTTGCATTTAACAATGAAATGTAAAAACGATCTTTTCTTATCATACTTGGATTTTATATTATGGTAAACTTCAAACTTGTACAATTATAGTAACAGAACAAAGTGTGTTCTTCTTCTGAGCTGCATGTGCCCAACATTTATCAGTTTTACTCATTCAGAACAAGCTGGAGCATTAAAAACAGGAGCACCCATTTCCCTGGGCGTTGGCGGTGTTCACAGTAGGCCTGCAGGATGAGATATTGCTAAAGGCAACAGGCATCTTGTCAAGTTTACGTAGAAAATATAAAACACATCACACAATAGAAATCTAGACAGGAAATGGCGAGAGTTAGTATTTTTTAGGTGGTATGAGTTGGCATTATGACATTAGTGGGAACACACTAACATACAAACATATTTACAGAGCTACGTGGTTGAAGTTTGGGGCCCAGAGGTGAAGAAGGCTGCTGTCTGTAATATTTTTCTCACTGTTATATCTATTATACCTCATCATTAGACGCTTCATGGTAGATTCATGATGGTACCTGAACAAAGGGCCAGTATCAGGAACGACTGTTGACGTGTGCAGGAAGAACATTTAGACCACAGATCAGAGCATCTGTGCAAAAAGAAAATGTCTGGAATAAGCACCGTTTTTTATGTTGATTATCTCGGTTATACGGGATTGGGATGACAGCTAATGAAAACCTCTTCCTGCTGTTTTTGACCTTTTCCTGTTTACTGCATATTCACTGTCATCCTCTGCAGCCCGTTTTAACAGTGACCAGATGTCCCAGATGGCTTGCCGGGCCCTGCGATGTCAGCAGATTTGCGGGCTGAGCACGAGCTTTACATGAAATACTGACACGGCACACCAGCCCTCCAGGGATGCAGCCAAGGAAACCTGCAGAGCTGTACAGTTTGCTCTCTTCGTCTTTGTTCCATTATTACACGGTGTGGCTATTTTACATGGATCACACAGATTCTATATTAGAAATATCCCCAGTTGTTCACTGTATTCAATCCATATTCAGTGACATCTGAAAGCATAAGAGTAAATGACCCTCTACCTACAAAAAAAAAACAGCATCAATCAACAACGCTCTGTGAAACAGGAATTTATTTAGCATCTCTGCGGCTATGTTAATTTCGTCATGATGCGACCAACACCACCAAAGTTAAAAAAGCATTATAGAAGACATGAACAGTCTAGGTGTGTGTTATTAAAAGCACTGCATTATCAAAACAACTGCCTAAACACTACACCAAAACTTAGCCTGAAAATCACTGGCGAACATTTCGTCCATCGAGTGTCCATGAATGTTCCTGTTCCTTAAATGCCTACATTCACCACCAGCACTGCCGGTGCCACGAGAAAAGCCCCGTTTCCAGTAGGTAACCCTCTCTTGATCCACACAACTGAAGCAGCACAAATGAACAATATTATCTCCCATAAGACATTGCCCTTGTCCAAAAGACAGAAAAATGTGTAGCTTTAGTAAAAACAAACACGATATATTTCAACATATACAGTATATAAAGCGTTTAGTAGTAATAAAAATGAGAAGAGCGAGAGCAATCAGAAGGCACAGTGAGACAATGGTGACAGTGGCTGCTCAGAGGAGACCGTAAACATTTTGTCCTCTTTGTCCAAGGAAATAGATACCAGGAAGGGCTTGAGTGTTTCCAGAAGGCAGTGTGGTAGTCACTGGAGCATTACTGCTCCTGGAGCAGCAGTCACTTAAAAACAGTTGGTTAGAAACCTGTTATAAGGCTAAAAACTAAATCTATGAAATCCTGCAGCACGTGTGTCAGTAGCAGATAAGTCTTTTCGCTGCAGGTTGTAAGGTTGATTCGATCTATTTACCCGCACACCTGACCGAGTGGTGCACCATCACTGAAATCTAAAGGCCTTTGTTTGGCCCAACTTAACTTAATTTAACGACGTGTCCTTTTATTAATCACCCAGACTCCCAGTCCCACCCGCTGTGGCCGATACATACAAAACCTGGATTTGGTTGAAATGTCATTGTCACCGGAGTGTTTTCTCCTTGAATGTTCCTCCCTGCTGGATCAACAGCTTTCCGCCGTACTGGCCATTGTTTGCCAAGACTCCACCGGCAGGTCGAGGGAGATATATGGTCATTTAGACCGAGGTCTAAACCGCCAGGCTGAGTCGAGTGATGTGTTACGCGTTGTCGTATTTCTGCAAAGCCTCCTCCAGCTTGCCTGTGATTCTTTGGAAGAAGGTGATCTGCTGCTGTAAGTAATGCTGCATCTGTGCCTTGAAGTCGCGCACACGGATGAGGTGGAAATGCTGGATTTCAGCCAGTGTGGCACAGGAGATGATGTTGCAGCGCTCGTTGATGCCTTCTGCCTGCGCATGGTCCATCTTGCCCTCCTCCACATGCTTCTGGCTCTCTTTCACCTTCGTTAGGGCTCCTTTGGGAATGAAATTAAACAGAAAATCATATTTTATTTGTCCAAAATCACAAATGACTGAATATTTAACAAATAGAAAAAACATCACAAGCGTTTAATCAGCCAATTACTATTTTAACCAGAAAACAACAGACAAGCAGAATCTATTACAAACACACAACAATTTTTTTTTTTTTGCTTTTCAGAAGGTTAACGGAAAAATGAGTTCTGAATATTTGTTTTGAAAAGCAAATCTATATCATCAGGGAACTGACTATAAATAGTTTGAAGACTAATGAACAGTTTGTTCCTTACTCCCTGAGAACCAGACCCACGTCTCAGACTATAGTTAGAGAGAAAGAGTCTGTGTCTAGAAATATCTATTACATCATGTCACTCCAAAGACTTCTTTAAAGCAACCATTTAAGGGGATTCTTCTTTAGTTGTTTACCATCTGAGGTTTGTTAGTCAATTCAAGAGCAGTAAAGTTTTGAGCGATTCTGCTCTTATTTGATGGCGACATCAGATTATAGCAAATCACAATTAGCCTCGAACAGCATGCAGGCTGTCACAGGCCAGCAGATCTCTTTATGATTCATCTGTGGGTCGTTGCTTGACCTCTGTTTATATTTGAGGGTAGCATCAGTAGGCCACAAAAATGTGACTCGGCATGTCTAGAAGGAACACTTGCAAAGAACAAGTCTAACATGCACGCCGACTCATTTTCAGTGTCAAAGCGCAGTTTCCACACTGCGAGGAAGAGCGACTTGCTGTCATGCCTGTGGTGGACTTGTGGCATAAGAGCATAGACATGATGGTTTACAACCTCCCATTTTCACACGACTCAACTGTCACTGCTGCTCATTCTTCCTTTTAAAAGCTTCCGCCGAGTTTTGCTTGCTACAGAACAGGCCTTCAGCCGTTCTGGTGACGAATAAAAAGCATGTCTACAACCTTTCAGACAGATGGTACGATGAGAGCAGAAGGCTCGTGGCATTTTCTGACCTAGTCAATAAAGAACTGTCACAAGCAGTAAAGTTAAAAAACAGCTCATGACAGTTATGTCTACACTCACTGTTATGGAAATGCTTACGTGCCACAGCTGGAAGCTAAGGTGACACAGAAAACTAGGATTCATCCAGACTGTGACATGAATGCTGATTTATATGTGCTTTCATAATCTGTTACTTGGGGTTCTTGGAATTTTTTCTTATCAGAAATGCTTGTCCAAATGGCAGTTTGCTTTGTAGGCTGTTGTTCCCGCCTGTTTTCAATAGCTTGGCAGCTCTTTTCTAATCACAAGCAGGTGGTAAAGACACAACCAATGAAACAATATTTCCTCTTCCAGCTTCTCTGTTGTCAGAACTTGTTGATTCTCTTGTTTCAGGTATTTTATTGGACTGAACAAAACATTTTCGGACATACTCACATTCCAATGACATGAGAGAAGTATGAGCAGATTCCTCATCCTGATGCGATGGAGTACCAACAGTCACTAATGTAATCGTTTAACATAAGTGACGCACATGAACATCCAGCTGACCAACATAACCAACTGAATGATGGTAACAGGGTGGGGTGGTTAGGTAGAATCTGGCCCTTAAGGCATGCTGCAAAACTTCCTGTATTGGTCTGTCATGGGATTTTTTAGGCATTATTGGAGCTTAGTCACAAGCTCTCTGTTTACTGTCTGATTCACCCTGTAAATGTGAGACCGCAGAAGACTTACTGACCTAATTCAGCACTCTTTTGGCCTCTGACTACGCTTAAAGTTACAGTTCATCTACCTTCTGCTGTAGTTCCCTCAGCTACAGTTTAACCCAGATCTCTGAAATTCCTCTAATGCACAACAGACTGAACATGACAGAAAGGTAAAAGATAAGAGGGGAACAGAGACGGGGCAGCAGAAAAGAGAGATGGGAACAAACACAGCTGTCCAAAGACTTAAATGCCATTCCCAAAGGTGTTTACTGTACCTTAAATGTCTCTGGCTTCCTGTGCTTCAAAAGGCCACTAATGGACTAAGGAGCAATAATTGTTACCATGGAGACATTAAGAGAAAGGCAAGAGTTCAGTCATTGAAGACGGTGTCAGCAACTGTAACAACAGAGTCGCTTTTTCATACGTGCTGCTGAATATAATCTTTAAGGTCTGCTGCAAAACAGAACCACAAAGAAGATACTGAGTCTGCCGTGGTAATATCTAAACAACAGTTCAAGGCCCGTTGAGGTCATTTACTGTCGTTTATTAAAGGAACAACTAGAACAAGCAAGTGTTGGCCCCCATATTATTGGTAAAAAAATAGGTAAGTATTGGTAAGAATAATTTAAACATCAAAACCTTGTGCATAAGCAATAATTCAGATCCTATTAGGCAGTTGATATTAACATTTTGTGTGCTCCTTTGTACTACCTCCGTATAAATAATAAAAGAAAGGGTGAAAATCTGATTTATTTACTATAAGTCACCTTTTGAACATTCAAGATGCAGAGCTACTGATTACTGCCCAACCCCAGCATCACCAGGAATGAGTAATGAGGCTGGTAGCATGCTGCAGTGTCACTACATCAATATGGAAAGGTTCCTCCTGCACAACAGCCGCTTCAGCTCTTACGTAATCCCTGGTTACACAACAGCGAGCTACTGTGAGCCTGTGACCTGAACAACCAGCAGCAATTCCCATCTCATCACCGCACCACGTCTGTCATACATGAGTGCATTAGAGGACGTTTAAATATTTTGTATAAATCATCAGAGACATGAGAGACCCTTTAAACGGGTGCTTTCCCCTACTCCTTCTCTCTTCCAATGTGCAGTATAGGTCCGATTAGCAAAAGAAAGAAAACGCCGTGAATAAAGCCAAAATGGGGACAGAGTACACAACTGTTATCTGTAGTATATACATGTCAATTATAATATTGAAGTTCATTGAGGTGTTGTTTCCTGAGAACAGTCGACGTACTCAATAAGCTGCTGAAGACTTGTTTTTCTGAGTGATTCTACTTAGCGAATAAAGAACATTTGTAAACGTACCATCAATGTGGGTGTTGGTGCCTTACTTTAGCTTAGGTAAACTTTCTTACCCCTTAAGAAGCACTGTAGGCTACTTTAAGCAGTGTAACGTCTTGCACTACGACAAACAAAGACAGCGTGTACGAACTATTTTCACTTCTGCCTGCTCTTCTGGGTCAAACTATTTTAAAGTTCAATTTAGTTCTCTCGCTTGAGATTAAACTATGCTTTCTAGGGGTATTTTAAGCTCTTTCTCTCGTCAAAGGCCTCTTTGGTAACAAAAAAAGGTTATTCTTCACCCTATGTTTGGGTTTCAGGAAGTGATTTTCGAAACCCTTCTCCTCAGTTATGTTTTTTCAAGAGTACGAAAAACATAACCTAATGTTGGGCACATTACCAGTTAAGGACAAAAATATCGGTACAAAAATAAAAGACGTGAAATGTAATAGCTGTTTAAAAGCAAAGCCAAATTGTGAGGTCAATATCATGAGCCGGCATTGTCCCTGCCAAGCTGCATACTAATGGCTAATGGGATCTCTGTGGAGGTGGAGATCAATAGGGTGATGTTCTGTGTCCTCTCTGTGGGAAAGCTCATGTTTTGCTGGTCACTTTTAAAGGGACACATAAAAATCTATCTGGAGTCTGAGGTCCCCATGAGACAGACACACGGAGCTAAGAATGGCGTTCTCCTGATAAGACCGATGAGCAGTTTGTCCTGAAGTGACTAATATGGCTGCACAGCCCCACTTAGTCCGGTGACCACTAGTGCTCCGGAAATATGTACTTTGGCTTATGACAGTGAAGGATGTGGCTTGGTGTTTAAACAGGTGTCAAACTGAGAGTTGACAGCAGTGAACCTCACTTTGTAACAGAAGAATAAGCTCGTCAGCATTCCTTACACATCTGTACCACAAAAAGAGCATGCGAGCCAAACAACAGACGGGATGGACTGGACCACAGGTGTTTTCAGGTGTAGAGAGAAGAAAAGCAGAGAGTGTACAGAGCAGCTGCACAGTATTGACTTCCCACTGAAATTCAAGCTCTCTGTGTTTATAACTTCATTAAAAGCCTCGTGTTCCTTGAGGTACATTTCTCTGCTAATTACACATCATTTCACTTCATTATTAACAGCAGTCAAGAGCTGAATTATTCCACAAGCTCTTGAGGTGAGGAGACAACTAAGGTAGACTTCAGAGCGTGAATGTCAGCTACCTGTGCAGTGGATATTTGCATTTAATGCTCCCTGTAAATATGTAGGCAATTAGACTGACAAGAAGCAATTTAGCTGCTATGAGCAAGGGAACCTTTAAGATATCTAATGTAATTCAGGCACATTAACTGTTACTGCCGCACAGGGTGATAAATGTTTATGGTCTTCTGCAAATACTGGATCAATATACTGTATGTGCAGGTCTAGAAGGAGTGGCTTCACAAAAACTATGCTTTTGGTGTGTATTGTTTTCTGTATCTTTATTTTCCCGTGTTCATCTTTGATATTCAACATTTTTCTAGTTCTATACTGTTCTGTACCACTATTTTAACAGCTACTGCAACATCGAAATTTCCCCTTGGGCATCAATAAAGTATCTATCAATCTTCCAAATACAGAGTTTTAACAGCAAATTATTTTGTGAGATTTTCTATTTTTAGTTATGTACTGTTGTTTATACAAAAAAAAAACCCAACAACTTAGAGTCTTGCTTAGAGTCTTGCGTAATGACTTAGACTATGAAGAATGCACACGAAAAACTGGCTCATCTGGAATTTGGAATAAACAGAGAAAAAAAAAAGATCAGATCAAAGTAATTTGGATTCAGTTTGCGACGTGCAGCTCTCCTATAATCTCCTGAATTCCCCGGCATTCCCATCAGATTCGCTTCCAGTCTCCCGGTGGCGTGTGTGTTTTTTTTCACCACTTTGCCCACAGCAAGGTCTTCCATGCATGGTATTTTCTAACCTGTAGAATTAGGTTGGGCTTATCACTCCACACTGTGTAAATGTCTGCATCGCCTTATTTAAACTGTGTGTGGCCTATGTGGCAAACGTGATTTGAGCTGACTGGGAAGTTTGTCTCACTGCAGCCTAAACACAGTCTGTCCTGTTTCCTGAGTGCCGTCTACTGTGGACTGAATTAATCTAGTATTTGGATGGAGCCCAAATGATGAAGCGAGATTTGTACAACCAGGTGGAGCATTAACACAAATCTCCAGCCAAAAGTGCATCTTAAGTTGTGGGTCAGTCAAAGCTATTTTGGGAAGTTATGGCTTGACAGGCCCTTTTTGGATGCTTATATTTGTTTGTAAATTAAATACTGGACATCAGCAGGGACTCATGTGTGTGCACAATAAGAGTAAAAACCCATAGAGGCCTGAGGTGTGTGGTTCTTGAAGGTAAAGCACTGGGAGGGACCATCGTGTGTGGCAGAAGAGGGATTTAATCTTGCACGTGAATGGGCCCATGTGTTACGTGCTGTACGTGTCAATGCTTCAGGTAGGGATATAAAATTCCAGCTGTCTGTAACTGCAAAGAATAACATGAAATGTGATATAAAGAGAAACATACAAAATGAAAGCACAATGACTCATGTGCACTGAAGCAAATATAATACGACGAGAAAAGGCGGACCTGCGTGGAAAGACAGCGGCTGAGTTGATCTGCTTGTATTCACTTCAGATGATCATTTTCTCGTCAGAAGGAAGTCACATCCTCGCATTAAAATACCAGTGAAAGCCTGTTTGTAGCTCTTGCGCAACACTGTTGTCTCCTATTAAAATGCAATGATATGACAAAACAGGTCTCCAGTGCACTTACATGTTCTAGACCATCAGTAATGGAAAATCAAACATAGCCAAATAAGGGAGAGGCCATTTCATTCAGCAGGTGGGACCAGCATAGGCAGCAGCATGTGGACCGGTGCAGACACCTCTTATTTGTTTTGCAAAGTGAAAAAGAAATTACATAGTTTATCCTTTCCTCACCCGCAAATAATTTTATTTATTTACTCGAAATCCTACTGACTCAGCTTTTTTTGAGTATTTGCATATGTGGTGAACTTTAAATGCAACGGAACATGAACCATTTCAGAGTTTCATTAGTTTCAGAGAGATTTTACTCATAATGTTTTGAATTGTGTTTATATCTTGTTTGTTGCCTATAAAATGTTCCTGACTGATCTTTATTCTTTAATAGTCATTTCTTTCATTTGAAAGGTCAGTAATTCTAGTTTGAATAGAGTAGTACCGATGTAACTAGAGATCAATATTGGCATGAGTAAAATAATAATTTGTCTGATGAGAGGCGATTGTGAAAGCCAGTTTTAATACAAAATGAATAATGAGTGACAGAGAGACAGAGGAATAGAACCTAGTGCTGTTATTTTACCTTTCTGGACATGGATGATGTCTGGGTAGTTTGCCAGGTGTCCTTGGTAAAGGGCTAACAAATCCATGATTGGATCCAGATCCTTGCTTGGCTGCTCAACAAAATAGTCCCCGATGGCTTCATATGCGTCCCCAGTGAAGGAGATGGCCTGGTTGAGTCCGGCAGAATACGGCTGCTGGTCCATTTCAAAGGCTTGGCTCAGAAGCTTGAATGACATCCCAACTTTCTGATACTCCTTCTTAAAGCCACTGATCTGTTTGCGGGCAAACTCGTTGACAGTGGCGTTGAGCTGCAAGGTGCTGTCGTCCATCCTTCTGGTGAAAGTCTTGAATCCGTCTATTTTGCTCTCCACCTCCTGAAAGTCGAGCGGAGCTGCTGGAGTGCTGATGGTGAGGAAAAAGTTGGCTCCGACCATCTCGTCCTTCTCTGCCTTTCTCTTCCCCTGCTTCCAGGTCTTCTCGTCCATGCTGCTGCAGGTGAGGAAGTGCTGGAAGACATCACACTTGGACAGGACAGGGTGGCTGGTCATGTGATTCATCCACCATATGAGGCCTTTTCTCCTCTTGGAGATGAAGTCCTCCTCAAAGCGACCTGTGGCCTGCTTCTCCGGAATGTGTGGAACCGAGATAACGGGAAACTTCTCCACCAAGCGAGCATACAGCCAATCGAAGTGCTTATACCTCCTGTTCACTGGGTTCTGCGTGTGGGTGGGTGTCAGCTTGTAGGAGATGTAGCTTTTCATGCCCTTAAACTTGGTCTGTTTAGTGGGGTCATCAATTGCACAAGTGAAGGGATACGGATTCTCCTGCCACTCTGGGCCATACTGACCCATCACCACACAAATCTTATCCCCATCTTTCACAAAGCCAGATGCCTCCCCCAGCACGAACGCCTCTCCTCCTGACTTGACAAACGTAGAGAACCTGTTCAGGTTCCTGCTGACAGTGGCGGAGCTCTTCGCCTGCTGTGCATTACCTCTGGACATTGAGGTGGTTGACACTCTGTACGTGGATGGCCCGTTGCCCTCAAAGTCACGGTACCTTTCTCCTGTTGGCTCGTCTGCAACAGTGGAGTTGTCATCCCACTCATCATCCCAGTCGTCGTCGCTCCCTTGGCTGTGCTGCTGCTGCTGCTGCTGCTGCTGCTGCTGCTGCGGATGAGCAGAGAAAGCAGGAAGAGGCGGTTTGGAAAAGTTCTCAACTTTACAATGAGGCTTAAAAGAGCCGTCAAAGCCTCCGGTTGGGATGTTGGCGTATCGAGAGTCGCCAGATGTGCTGCAGCTGTTGTTGTTGAACGCGGAGGCAGCATCGTTCCGCAGGATCTCCACGTAGGAAGCGGGGAACAGTCCCCTCTCTCCCTTGCTATTTACCCCCTCGAACCAGCCGTCGATGTCCTGCTCGCTGTACAAAGTGAGTATTTCATTCTCCTTCACCGACACCTCCCCGGGGTTTTCAGAGTTGAAGTCGTACAGTGCCCTGGCCCTGAGCGTCATGGTTCAGCTCAGCAGGAAGAAGAGCAGGACAGCGGGCTAACTTGTGGCTATCTGGCCGGGACAGGAGGGAAGCGCTGCGGGCAGCCAGGCTAGCTCAGTCAGCCCACCCGAAACTACTTCCAAAACTTCTTCACAGTGTGGAAAGATTATGTTTAAATCCCGTCCTTTTTGGCCAAATCCGAGGAGAACCCGCGATCGTTTTTAATCCAGAAGTTGTAGCGTGTGGACCCGGAGCTAAAGTATTTGTCGCTACGACAACAACAACACAAATCTGAGCCCCTCCAGCCTCCCTCCGATCCGAGCCGGACGCTTCTGCCTGCACACGCTGCGCAGCGACCGCAAGTCAACCGGGCTGGATGATCGAGGGCGGAGCTACAATATGCTGCAATCCACGCAGACAACACGCATCAACCGCGCGCCTGTGTCTGCGTGCGCGCGCTGCAAACCCCCCCAGAACATACACCAGGCCGAGCTCACCTCCACGTGAACACGGTCTGTCCCGTTTGAGAAGTATTGCTTATAGAGATGTGAAGCCCCTAGGCACAGGTTGCTAATGAAACTGTCAAACACTCACACTGCGCGGAACTGTAGCCTGCAGACATAGTATATTTTTAAAACAATATTGCTCAACTTACCAGTAGCTTGGCTGGTGAGAGATTTTGTCATCCTGTTTTCGTTTCTTTAGTTGCAAAACACAGGATTCGTCCTATGTCTTGGTGATCAAGTTAAGGTTAGGGTTAGCGTCACAATTGCTTAAGAATACACAGAAAACACTTTAAAGAAGCAGGAAAATTTTTTGTATATATATGGTTAAGGCAGATAATAATGTATGCCATAAGTGTACATGTGAAGCAAGTTAAGAATCAGTACAGTAGCTGTGTAACTAGGTAGTATTCAGTATTTCTCAGAAGGGATCCCATCAATCAATCAAGCAATCAATTTAACAACCAAGGTTGACCTAAGTACAAAAACAAAGTTAGGCTGAGACAAAGCCTAACTAGTTTGTATTCAGGGTGAAGACATCTCAGAGAGTGGCGGACAATTTTGCGCACTGATCTGGGCAAAACCATCTCCAGCTTAACATCAACAAAACAAAGGAGCTGGTGGTGGACGTCTGAGAGTCCTGTCACCACTCACTCTATAGGGGGGGGGGGGGGGTAGAGTTAGTGAGTAACTAAATTACTCAATTTAGTTTGACACTAAATTAAAATAACTGAAAAGTTGACACTGGCCATTGAGTAAATGTAACTCTAATTTTTAGTTAGACATATGTTATTTAAAAAGAAGTTAGGATCAACTCTACATTTACTGTTTTTTACTGTGTAAACATTAAGTTTTTAAAATATTTTAGGAATTTAAGGTAAATCTACAAATGACTGGGTTTCATATCCCTGACTTTTGACTTTGGTGCTGACCCTTCATTCTTTTAATCCGTCTTTATTTATATTCACAACCTAAACCACACATTCTATGACTTGCTGACATTTGTGTTAAGCAAACTATTCCTTTTGGGAAAGAAACTGCTACATGGTCTAACAGGAGGAAGAAAACCTAGTCCTACAGTGCTACAGGCCTGCTTGTTTTCCAAACCTCTCTGCACAACAGGAGCGGTTGATTACCTGGATCAGGTGTGTTGGGAGCTACAGGTGCAGGGAGGTTGGAAAAAAGCAGGGCTGTGGCTCGCCTACCCCTTGTAAAATGATAATCTACTATTTAATCTGGTGGATAGTGCCCTCTAGGGCTTTTTTAAAAGAGATGTTTTATGATCTTTTTAGAATCTTTAGGTAGAAATTATATCAGTTTAACAACAACATTAAAACAGAATAACAAATAATTTGTCTAAATTGTTTATTGTGTGTGGATTAAAGAAATGTAACCTGAATTGGACAAAAGCTCCTACCAAGGTAATATAAAATGTTCTAGAAACTAAACTACCATATCCCTACAAGCCACCAGAGGTCTCTCCTCTCATGTTTGACTGATTTAGATATGTATCCTGGAGACGAGGACAGCTGTAGTGATGTAGAAATTAGCACTGTCCCCTCCCAGCAAGTGGGAACCAGGTTCAAACCCATGGGTGCCTTTCTGTGTGGAGTTTGCATGCTCTCACTGTGATTGCGTGTTTTCTCCAGTTTCCTCTCATTGTCCAAAAACATGCCGTTAGGTTTATTGGTGGAAATTGCCCATAAGTGTAAATGAGCTTGTCCGTCTCTATATGTCAGCCCTGGTATAGACTGGTGACAGTGTGTACCCTGCCTCTCACCACAGCAGGTAGATAGGCTTCACCACTAATATATTCAATTTACATATGCTTAAAATATTCATCATGCTAAAAAAACATGCAGCTGACTCACCATAACTATGACCTGAGCAGAGGACATCCAGTTCATCTTCCACTTAACTGTGCTCAGAGAGATTTCCTTCATAGCACAAAAAATACTAAAGAGGAATTGGCATCATATTAGCAATTAGGATTTATACTCCTGTTCTAATCAAGTAATCACATAATTGCTTTGTCTTGTCATGTTTGCTTCCCGTCAGGAATTTATTTTCTGTCTTGTTTGTTTGACCTGATTTGGAATTAAGGTTGTCCAAGCCCACATGGGGGTTTATTGTAAAATAAATTATAGTTTGTTTTGAAGACCAATGTAAGTAATAAAATTCAGATGGACTCCTAGTCCATCCCCTACCAGGTGTGTCCCTGAGCCCAGCGCTAGATCCTTGTAAGTTGCCTTGACTAAACGCGTCTGCCAAGCAAAGTAAGGTAAAGGAGCCACCTAGTGGTGCAGTACAGTTTAGGTTAACGAGATGTCTATTTTAATGTTGGATATAAATGTTTTTGTTATATTTACCAGGCATATGCAACTTTTTTATTTTTTAATAAACGTGATATCCAATGTGTTTCATGTATCTATAGTTCTGTAAATTGGATCAGGACATGATTATATTTTCTACAAGTACTGTACATGTGAAAGATTACGTATTACTGCATAAACAATAATAATCGCAGTGCATATATCACATCCGCAAATTGACCCAGAAAAAAACCTACTTATGTGAATGCAGAAAATAGGTATGTATAGAAATAAATAAAAAGACCCTTTTAACAGCGAATCTTCCTCAGAATGAAAATAGCCGCCATGTGTTAGATCACGTGACCACGTTACGTTCTCACGACGACGTGCGTGACGTAGCGTTGTAGGCTTCGCTAGTTTCCTCAACCAAACACTCAACTGATACTGTGTGATGAAAACTGGAAGTCTGCCGGTGGACCTGGGCAATTTAGTCAGAATAAAACACACCAACCCGGCGGTGCTCGTCGTTTTCAAAGAAACTAAGTCGTCGCTTCAGTTAATCTTGCCTTGTTAGCGAAGTAGGTGGCGGAAATTCCTCACTGTAAACCCGTCAAAGGCAGGTTTTAATCTTGCTGTGGCTGTCGAAAGGCGGGGAATACAAAGCGACGTGTAGCCAAATTCATTACATTTTGGACTCGCGGAGGCCAAAACGGGACTATTACGAAGCCAGTTCGTGCTTTTGTGACTGGTCAGCGATAGTACATGGATTATCTGGTAAGTAAACGAAATGCTGTGGTGGTCTTGCTTCTTCTTATCAGACAGTGATGTCACTCAGGTGTGTGACCATCAACAATGTTCGATAGCGACTCTTGTGTTTGTGTTAACGTTAGCAGAAGCCTGGAGCGTTTGCCTGCCAGTGCTGTGTAAACTAGGGCTGACTGGTTGACCCAGACCCCGACCCGTTTTCACGTGAAATACGATAAGTGCTCAACTAGCTACTCCCTTCAAGTACTTTTAGCTCTGAAATGTGACACGAAGCTGCAGTTTTCCATAAAATTCACTATTGCAACTGCGATTAAGGCGGCACTGAATACTACACTTAAGTCAAGATGCCACTGAAGTGGGGCAGACTAGAGTAGCACTGGTTTGAGGTATTAGTTGCATGCATATTATTAATACCTGTGACCAAAAGAAAGATTACAGTCCATAGCACTGTACCAGCTTTGGCCTGGGAGATTATGGTTTTTGGGCCTTTGCCCACACTGTAGGGGTGGGATGGGTGCTGCTGAAACAGTGCAACAATAGAAAGGAAGCTGTAACTGAAGGCTTTCCCTAGGAATTTATAAAGCCAGTGGAAAAAAAGAGTACACAGACATTGTGCTGTCATCTCAGGAGGGGGGGACAGAGTGACAGTGTGAAATGCAGAGGAACTTGCCCACCCAGTGTTATCAGCTTGTTTATAATGGGCCTCCCAAGACGTGGGACCTAAAAGGAACTTTGTACTTCTACGTTATTGGGACTTGTCTTTAGTCAGAATTACAAAGTCCAGAATCCTGCAACAAAATAATTGTCCCGCTGTTAATATAAACTGATTAATATCTAGCTTGGCTAGTGTGGCGTCTGGCCTTGGAGTCACAAATCTATTGGAGAACAAAAGAGGACCAATAGTGGTACTTCCATAGTTTACACGAGTTATTCTGTAAACCTGGTTAGATGTTAATGGAAAGTTGTTTGTACCAAAGGCCACACAAAAGGATTTTTGTCTAAAAGGACCCACAGTTTTAGCCAATTTTACTGTAAAATCTCTTATGGCTCTACATCATATGCACTATGCTACAACCACTCAGCAAGTATGTTTTTGTCAGATATACAGCATATGTGAGCCTTGGATGAATATTGAGAGACATTTTCTAGCTTACTTGCTTGAAGGATTTAAAATTTTCTGTGACAAACAGTCTGTGGAAAGCACAGCTGTAACTCTGTGAACTGTTGGAGTGGAGTGCTTGGTTGTCCTCGGAGGTCAGGCACTCAATGGGCGCAGGGCCTCTTTTCCTGCTGTGCAACACTGGAGACCTGGCACAAAACCCAGGGACATGTTGCTAAACCTTTGAATCTCAAGTCTAGTTTTAGATCAGATTTGTCTAATAAGTTGGGAAGCCATTTTTTCAGTTATGTAATGACGCACATTGTTGGGGAATATGGGCCTGTGTTGGATTCTGTTTCAGTTGAGAGCTGGAGTTCGAACTGGTACTCCTGCATTGTCAGCATAGCGTTAAAGAGGATTTTGGTGCTCACTGTTGAACTGTCAGGGATTTTTATCCTGTTTATGTTATGTGTCCTTACAAGTTTTTATTTATTTCAACAGTTAAGTTTAAAGTCATATGTGGCATCCAGACAGAACATAAAGATGTGACTGTAGATCTCTGAATGCTGTCCATATGCTGAAAGCATTTTAGTACTTGATGCTGCTGGTTTACTTGATCTAATAGCTTGGTGTGGCGGTGCCACTAGCAGGCAGCAGCTAACAGTGCTCTGGTGCATTCAGCAAAACAATCAAGTTTATATTCTTTTTTATATATACTTTTTTGTTTATTCTCTATGGCTATTTGTTCTGTACTGATTAAGCTGGAGTCTCGTCTTGTTTATGTATATGACAACATTTAGAAAAAATGTACCATTGTTTATCCAATGAGCACTAGGATCACCTACCTTTATGAAAATAAATTAGATCAGTAGAAACCAGCCTGTGTTGCTAGCTGATCTGTACTCCAGAGCAGATTCCCTGTCCAAGAGCACACAGCTCTCTCTCTCTCTCTCTCTGAATACAGCTTGCAAACCTATGGGAAACAGGACTAGTGTTAGTGCCTTCTCCTCTACTTGATATATTAGACATCTTGCATATCCTGTCAGAGGTCTCCATGGAGGTCCCAAAAAAAAATCAAAGGGTCTCTCAAAGTTTTAGAACGATGTGAATAGTTATTAGATAAATCATTCATTAAATTAAATACCCTTGTGTTTGTGGAGGGTTTTGTTATGTAATGGCATTTATTTCTTTTGGCTTTTCTATTTAGCAAAAGTCCTGGACTGCACACCAACTGAAAAAGTGTATGTAATTGTTACAGAATCAACTTGTCATGATGCAACGTGTTGCACAGTAATATTTTATTGATTAATTGATTCTTGATATAATCTGATAAAATATATATAGTTTTAGTTTTATTTTGTCTGGTTATGAAACCCGTCTAGATACGACAACAAGCCAGCCTTAGTTTGTGCCAGTATTTTTCTTTAGTTGACTTTGTAATTGTAAAAAGCTTATAGTGAATGTTTTACTGCACTGAGGACAATGATACAGCAACAATAATACTAAAGCAACAATAAAGCATTGCTGTACACCTTGCTTTTCCCATTTATTATTTTCTAACTTACATGAAATTTGAACTTCAATCAGATTGCTCGAGGGCATAGTTAAAATTTGAATATGTTTGCTCACTTGTGTGAGAGCATTTTTTGCAAGTTCATGTTGCTGTTGTTACTAGTTTTCATATAGCACTCTACATTACAGCTGAGTTGTCGGCTAGTACTGCATTAACTATATTATAACTGCAGTATTTCAGCAGTAAAGTTAAGTGACAGATTTAAACATGACTCACAGTTCTTCCTGAACAGACGTCTTGAGAAAGAGTCTCACAACCTATTGAAATCTGCCATGACCGCTGTAAGCTCAAGTGGTCGATTCCTTGATCCTTCATGCATAGAAAGGAACGGTATCCATGGTTTATGAAGCTCGGTGTACAGTATGGGCATTTTGTGTTGGTGTGTAATGGTGACTAATCCAATTTGCAGTTTTATTCTGCATCCCTACTTGTCACTGAGCCCTTAATCTCTGTGGAGAGAGAGATACTCACAAACTAATCTCAAGCTCGTGTCTGTTCACTAATCCTTGTGGCAATCAAGTCTTTGGCAATTTTATCTTTCTATGAATGAATACAGGGAGTAAAAACTTCAATCCTGCCCATCTGCACAATCCCTACCCGATCCCCACCTCCCCTCTCAAGCTTATACTTGAAACAAAATCATTTGTGGATATGTGTTATTGACTGTGAGATAGTAAAGAACTAGAGTCGTGTTGTTGACCTGAAACTGTTGTGCTCAGCTACTCCTGATCCTCCTCCATCCATTCACTTACTCCAGAGGCTTGTTTGTTGCCGGGGGTTACGCTTGTTGCTGAGCACAATGTCGGAGCACATGCAGCTCTCTCTTGCCTTGTGCAGGATTGGAATTTACACGGTAAGAAAATGTATGCATTCTTCTATGTTTTATTTTATGAATGTGCTATCATGCATTTGTGTGTGTGCTGGGTTGAATGACGTTAGTTTAGCCATGGTTGAGAAATGTGTTAAGAGATAGTGGCTCCTGCTTCACTGTTGCTTGGTCACTGACGGGAGAGTGCTCTGTTTCATACAAGATGAACAGGTGGGTGAGATGTAAATTAAACCTACAGTGAACAAGATGTAAAGGGTGTTTCTCTGAGAGGAAACAGATTACGGGTTCCTTTTTCTGAGGCTATTTGATTAATAGTTTTAGTTCTGGGAGTACTTACAGTACAGTTCACTTGTGAGTAGTTCTATTAATATTATGCTACCGAGGCAATAGAGGAAATGTTGCTAAAGTTGAAGTTTGTGATATTATAGTGATTTGTATTTGTAATTTTGCATAACAAAACAATTATGACAAGTAGATATCATTGATTTGTAATGTTGTATTCTAATGATTGCTGATGACTCATGTTGCGTATTGTCTGGACGCCTGTTTTTCTGCTTGTAAAGCTTTCTCAATGAAAGTGAACAGAGAGGCTTATTTTGAAATATGAGCATTTAACTGTAAGCTTTAGCTTGATGTTCATTGATACAGATTCAATACTGTATCTCATCCATGACTCATCTTCTCTGTCACACATGAATAAAACGAGTGGGAACACAGCAAAATGGCTATTGGGTTCCAAGTCTCATTTTTTTCCCTAATCTGTGGAGGCAGATATATTCCCAGTGACAGTCGTTAGTAGTGTGTAATAGTTTTGAGAAAGCATTAGAAGCTTTAAATGGTTTGATTGCTGATAATAACTACTACTACTGCTATTAAGCAAGCGCCTCAGTACCAGGTCTGTGTGAGCTCATGTCTGAATACAGCAGGTAATTGTCCTGAGGATTCACAGCAAATGAGTGGGAGTTCACTTTCAGTCGATCACAAATAAATCACAAACAAAACACACACGATTTCCGCAGTATACTTTTGGTTTTATGTTGTGCTTCCTACAAATTCTGCCCAGGATTATTTCCCCGATTGATTCTAGGCACTACTGTGTACTGCTTGTGTGCATACACATGATTAAACCAACAAGAACAAAACTCTGAGGTAGAGCAATAAGTGCCCTATCAGTCTGTGGTGATCTGATGGCTTCTTACATTATAGTTAACTGAGAGCCCATTACAACTCTCCACTAAAAATATACCATTTGAAACTTTGCATGTGTGATCCAGTGGGAGAGCTATGCCACTGGACTGCCACTTGATTTTTAGGCCTAATCTGTTCAGCTGACTTTATGAACAACAACAAAACATTATATATATTATACACTTCTTTTTAGTAGTCTGTGTAATTACAAGGCCAGTAATGCAATGTTTTTTGGCAGAGCCCTATTAGTGTACCCTTTTCATTTGTGATATGTACAACCATAACATTTCATTTTAAGGTTGTACCCCACCACCCAGAAAAAAGCTGCTCAATTGCTGCAGTTACATTCTTTGCTCTAACCTACTTGTTTGCACTTGTCATTGTGTCTTTCCTTTGTAACCCAAGAATGAACAGGTATGTAAGGGTATTACAAATTCTAAACTAATCAAATCTTTTGTGAAACATAATATTCCATTTTAACTGTGTTTTCTACAGCACGACAGTAGCTGATCATGGAGTGGAAGGTAGGGGTTACGTAGTTATTGTTATCCATGCAAGATACACATGCTATGGGCATCTTGATAACCTTGACTACCCACATGTATACTTTCCTTCCTTCCTTCCTTCCTTCTTTCCCTTCTCATTCCTAACCTAGCTATCCTTAATAATTTCCTTACAAATGCGCAAATAAATATAAACAAGTTTATAAACAGATCAAACTATCCAGCCTCGGATGTAGATCCAGGCTGGTTACATTGGCAGATATGCCATAGCACTTCCTCCACTATGTTTGACAGATGATGCGGTTTGTTTTCCTTCTCTTCTCCATACATTTCTCTGGTCAGTCTTGTACAAGTTAATCTTGGTTTAATTAGACTAATGGGTGTTATTCCAAAGAGTATTTGCAATATGATGTAATTTTTGTTCTTACCATGGACATCATTCTGTCATCTGCTTTAGTAGTCGTCTGTGGTCTCTGAAGTTAATTCTTTTTTAGTGTTTCATACTCGTAGTAGTTAGTTTATTTTATACCAGAAAGCAAAGGTCCACATCAAAAACCACAGAAGAAATAAAAATAAATAACAAATACAGCTATACAAACCACAATTACAAAACATTGAAACATTTCTTCCCATATTTCCAGAAACAAGAGAAATGGTTTGTATCACTTAGTGACAAATTGGTTAAGGCTTTAATAATTACATTTTGTGACTCCATTATTTCCACAATAATTTATGAATTTGATTATGCAACTCAGCATAAAAAGTAGGAACCTTATTGGTCATAAACATTTCCCTCTTGGGAGCTTAAACAGTATTCTAAAGGCATCATTATATGCCACCAGTCAATTCATTTTTGCATTGCTTTTGTGGTGTAGTTGCAATACACCACAAATGGGCTGTAGTGCAATATGTTTCAAAAAGAGCTATTTTTATCGTCCTTACATGTAAAATTCACACGCCAACATAATAGTTTGAGCAAATAATATAGAGCGCTCCTATTATGTGACCTAAATATCTGACCTTATTTGCTACTTAATCTTTAAATTCTTAAAAAAGGAGAAAATGTTGCTATTGCTTCCTAGCCTCCGTCACTCTGGCTATAATGACGGCATAAATATTGTATTAATTACTCCCAGTGTTTTTGCTCTCCCTCTCGGATTGGTATACTGTATTGTACGTTTTTTTTAGCCTTATGATAGTCTCCTTTACGTGCATAGACACTTGTTTGGACCTCATTCTTAGTTTTAGGGAAAAGATACCTAGCCATTTATATTAATAGATGTTTATCTCCAAAATAGGTGTGTGTGCATTGAAATGACTGGTTATTGCCACACTTTTGTCATAAGCCTTGTTGTTATTTTGCTTACATATTACATGACAGGGATTTAGAAGAGGGGCAGAAAGAAGGAGGGATCGTGGTGGCGGTTTGTATTTAACATGCGTGTGTTGGCTTTATTGTAGTTTTACGGTCTTGGCAGCAGCAGGTGCTATGGGACATTAGCCTAAGAGACCATGTGCCGTGAAGACCATACCTACTGCTCTTTGCAGGATTCCTTAACCATTAAGGGTCTAAGTGATCATATTATGACTTCAGTGGCTGCCTCATTATGTTATTAATGGAGTGGAAAATGACTGCTGCACTGATTTGCTTGCTCCGACCCTCAGGCAGCTTCATGCTTAATTTGGAAAGAAACCTGATGGAATGTGAATGTTGAGAGGGACCTAAAACCTGGAAAGCTGAACCAGCACATACACGACTGGTTGAACAAACAAGAACTAAACTGCCTTGCTAGGTTCAGATGTATTCTGTTTATGGATGAAAGTGAGGGCTGATTGAAGTGCTGCAGGTTTTATTGTTGTTGTTTTCTCCACTTCTAGTATTTGTTTTTCTAGGTTTGATAAGCTTTGTGTGAGGCTTTACTTGTCATAGACAATCAATATATCATTGATGAATCTGATCATCCATCCATCCATTATCTTCCGCTCATCCGCCGTCGGGTTGTGGGGGGTGCTAGAATCTATCCAGTATTAATATTTTGTTCCCCCCCTGTGTTAAAATTGGTGTTGGTGAGCAATTCATGCAGAAGCATGATCATAAAGATGAATTGTTCTAAATGTTTCCATTAGAACATAACGACTGTTAAAGATTTAATTTATGTTCTGTTTAGTCAGGAGCCTTTATCTTGAACAGAAATGTAAAGGTTTAGCTCTCAATTTAACTACAGCTGTTTTGTTGCCTCATAGTTTTGAACAGTTAACGTCTGGACATTCCTAAGTGACCTCAATAATCTGACTATTGTGCCATATGAGCTGTGAAATTTCAACATTTAATACAATATCCTTTCAAACTTGCCTGGTGTGTGTGTGTGTGTGTGTGTGTGTGTGAATTCTTTGTGGTGATAATGTAAACTATAAAATTTAAATTTTTGATTTGTGGGAAAATAGTATCACAGAAATAGAAAAAAATTGCTTTGTAATTTAAAAATAATGTAAAATGTTATTAACTATTTTCTTATTTTACTTTGTGACACAAATGTAGCTTTAAGTTATAGATGCAATATAAGAGTTCTGTCAGAATTCTGTAAAATAATTTATTTATTTATTTATATATATATATATATATATATATACACCCCCCTCTCTCTCTCTCTCCCCAAATATATTATTTGGCCTTGGTTGTTTTTTTATTTCTGATTGTAGGTAGACCTGAGATATTAACTGCTTTTTAAGCCCTCGGGACTCATCAGTCTAAATTATTGTTTTCTGATGCCTATTATATCATGTGGGCAGCGTACATTTCCAACCTGCTTCCGTCCGTTGTGAAAAGCAGGAAGGGAGCAGCCATTGCTTCATCCGGGGCCATGAATATCTTATATTTCAAAATAAGCACAGGACCATGGTGGGACGATGATTTAGAGATCACCTAGGGTCACCCACCCAGTATTGAGTACTGTTTCCTGAAACTCAGCGGTCAGTCTTTATTGGTTTGTTTTGTTGTGTTAAGAACATTTTGGGAAGGAATTTGGCTCTGGTTGTTTTTGAAACAACAAAGAATAGTTTCCTGTTGGAGATGTATTGGCTGACGGAGCAGGGCGCTGCCACACTCGGCCTTTGTGTACCATGTATACAAGGAACTTTTAGATTTTTTTTTAGTTCAGCATCCTTTAAATTTTCACGTATTATGCAGAAGTCCTGCCTATCAAGTTGTAGTACATTTTGTGAAATGTATTAATCATTGTTTCTAAAGAGTTCTAATATTGTGAAGCTTTGCGCTCACCTTGGCAGACAAAACCATAGCTGTGAGTAGAGAGGGCAGGATCAAGGACAAGCAAATGTTTAGAGGTTAAATTCCCATAAAGGAACAGTGAAACAATCATTCTTTGTCCTCACTTGACAACTGATGGCACCCATTTCTGAATCATAAAGGTAGAGGCAGCTTTCAGTGGAATATAATTGTTTGTTGGGGATTATTATCTTACCTACCATCATGCTGCTGGCATATGTATTTTCCATTGTTGGTGTAAAAGTCTGTGGTTGGTATGTCAAAGCTGTTAAAATAGTGTCTAAATGTGTAACTGAGTTGAACTGTGTTTTGTCACTAGAGTATTCACTGTATCTGCATCATATTATCACCCTGACACTTTCAAGTGTCAAAGTTTGTTGAACAGGAGTTGCCAGGCACATTTGTCCTCCTGATGTTTTGCAGCGAGTGTCAACAGCACCGTCAATGGGATCTCTGAGGGACTCCTAATTATGACAGTGGAGCTGGTGCATATCATGCTCCAGTTACTATTTCTGACACCTCTATTTTGCACCAGCATAAAATAGGATCTCCACCCTTGTGTCTTAAATCTTGTGTCTTAAGTTTTAAATCGCCATAAAATGGCCCATAAAGGGCCATTTCTAAACTTTTTTGTACATTTATAAACCCCCTTAATTTCTCTACACAGGGTAGTCTGTATCTGTAAGATACTAGATATCTATTAAGGTGAAAAATGCACATCTCACAAATGCTCTGGCCATTAGGATGTTTTTAGCCTTCACGTGTAATTGCTTTTGATATGAGTGATCAGTAAGAGCCCATGTGAAGGGGTTTCCTTTTTCCGTTTTTCCAGTGACTGTATTTATTTTTGGCACGTGGAGGAAGTGTAACAAAAAGTGTTGTGGGCAGCTTTGTTGTTGATGTCCTTATGGACATGCATGTAATTTTTTAACTGTAGCGCTTCCTCTTTAATGAATAGATAATTGAGAGTTAAAAATAAGCCCTGTGCAGACGGTTTAATATTTCCACTCAGTTGTCTGTGTGGATATCCTGCAGACTAAATTCTAAATTGGTGTTTATTGACGACAAAGGCTGGTACCAAAATGTGCCTGTAGTTAGCCGCTATAGCGGCTTACTTTAATAAGATGTATGAATTTGTTTTTCTATCATAATGTTGACAATTTGTCACTGTATTTTTGGTAAAGCATTTGTTTTCCTGATAAACATATGCTAAAAAGTGTGACACCTAGAATGCACAGAAGCCTATTCTGATATTTATAGGAGATATAATTTAAAAGATAAAACTTTCAAACTGGGTACCTCTAAGAGATATGCTCCACAACATAGTGAGTAAATGTTTGTGTCTGGACATGCTTGGTATGTGAACTGCTGAGTTGAAGAAAGCGTGTTGGCGCCCTCTGTTGTGGTTAACAACACACTGAAGGCTCTAACTAAGGTTTTCCTCATCTTTGCCAACTAAATCTTCCGTCCCACTTGCCATACTTATAAAATCAATTATAGGACTTTAGAGGTGTGTTTGTTTTAGGCAAGCACATGGGCAAATATTGGCACCTCAAACTTTGCAGCAAATAGTCCACAGAAAACTTGCATCTCAATATTTTTAAGCTGAATATGTTTTAATTACGAAAAGATAACTATAAGACAAATTAACATTGTCTAAATGTATGACAAACTATTGGCAGTTGTGCTCGAAGCTTTTAGTTTTCTGCATTCTCTAGAAAACACATTATTCTGATGCTACTCCCAGATGATTAAGCCACTACTACATTTACCAATTAGCTCCTCTCCTCCCGATTTCCTGCTTGCTTTCTTCCTTCTCCATGCTGCTCTGTTGAAGCGGAGTGATGGGGCGGGCTGCCAGTTGTGTTCAGAGGGCAGAGTGGCTGGCAGGGCTGTCTTTGAGTTGCCCAAGAGCAAAACACAAAAGAGGTAAAAGAACTCCATGGAGTTTTACCCTATTGTCTCATTTTATATTTCATTTAGAATCATATCAATAATTTTAAAATGTAGATATATCACCAAACCCCAGTCCACACCAAGTTGTAATAGAGTTTTATTTTTCTCAGTTGAGACAGCCAGCATTTGAACTTTTGAATTTTCTGTGAACCACAGAGCATTTAAAAGTTACGAGGGAAAATGGTCTGTAACCAAATTGCTGCATTTTTGGAGACAAACAGACCAAAGGTATTTCTCATTCCAAAATGCTTTTCAGAGTTAAGACAGCACTTGGCTATTAAAAAACTAACTACAACAACCGACAACAAAATCTAAAACAAGTACATAAAAACAAGTCATAAAGTCTTTCTTCAAGTCCTTACAACAGTGACTGATATGCTGAAAAACAGAGGAAGAGTGGCTACAAATGACTGGAATTCAAGAATTTGTCCTGATGAAAAAGTTTTACCCATCTATGTGGAAAGTACATTTAGAAAGTGTTGTGTAGTTGGCAGCTTCGGTGCTTTGCAAAGTTGCGCAGTAAACACTTGTTCCAACAATAAAAAACTGTACTGTAAAGCACAAGGATTTACACAAGTATGATGTCTGCTACAAACTGAACTAACTTTTACACAGACTGTCTCTGGCAGGAGATTCACTCGTGTGCCCTCTGGGTGGAGCCATAAAGTCACTGATCAGCTCTTCAACTCAACTGCAAATTTACGTTAATTATCCTAACATCTCTTGAAATAAAATATGTTTGCTGACATGACTTTAAAGCACTCATTCGTGACTTAAAATAATGGGCATCTTGTGATGACTTTTGTTTTGATTTGGTGCTATATA